>JAFFST010046245.1:65897-73397 GCA_022414735.1 Noturus placidus | reverse complement strand
AATTGTGTTCATTTGGTCAAATCTGCAGTAAGCTGGCTAGCGTCTCTCGTCATGCTAGTTGTACTTTAACACAATGCAGCGCTGCATAGAGATGAATACCTAGATATCGCGTTTGCTATTGATCGCTGTTTAGAAGAGCAAGATCCGCCATATTGGCGCTCCACACTATCGACACACTGCAGCGTCTAGTATGCGATTGAATAATTCATTGTGAGAAGAATTCAGTGTTTTATTTGGACTTTGGACGGCAATGAATAAAGTTTGTTGTTCAAAATTAGCATTTCCAAGACTGTTATCAGCAGTAGTGTTTATTAATGACGTGATATGATCGAACTTTGTCAAGTTGAATCTAAGTCTTACGTGTCTAGTGACAGCCTTGTGTCTAAGTGCATGATGTGAACAGCTCTAAAGTCTATACTACTCATGCACCTGTTTCAGTAACGATCGCGGTCAACAACCGGTCAATTACTCTATACCGCTCCAACATGGCGGCAAGGCAGCATTGGACAACGCATCACAGACAACCGATGCAGTATCCAGGTATTTATAGTCATGTGAAAAAATAAATACACCCCTTGGAAATTTAAAAAAAACCTAGTTGGACAAGCAAACATCTGATCCTCTTTGAAACGGTGTCTCTAAATAAAGTTGACCTACTCTATCAAATGACATCAAATTTGAGTAATTTTCCAAATTTAAATGAACAAAAAACAAATCAGTCACATGGAAAAAGCAAGTACACCCTTACATTTATCACACTTTTCAAATCCATAAAATTAGACCCTGCTTAGGGAGCGCAGGTGGAACCGGACTTATTAATACCTCTCATATCTAGTGTCTGTTCTCTTTGTTATTGAGGTGTGTGGCGTCGTCATGCCAAGATCTAAAGAGTTCTGTAAGGTTAATTATTTCATCACAAGATCTGCTAGTAAGTCGTGAAGCCATCTGTCCGAAAGTTGAACCGAAAGTGAATTCAACAGGATCCTAAGCACACGAGCAAATCCACAGAGGAATGTCTCAGATAGAAGAAATGAAGGGTTATGGAAAGGCCGAGTCAAAGCCCAGATCTGAATCCCATTGAGATGTTGTAGAAGGATGTGAAACGGGCAGAACATGCAAGACCACCTTCAAACATCTTGCAGCTGAAAGAATATTGCATGGAAGACTGGTCAGAAATTCCAGTAAACCTGGTGGAGCAATATACAAAACGCCTACAAGAAGTCTCTCTGTTAAAGGGGGCAACACTAGCTTCTGAGGCCAAGGGTGTACTTACTTTTTTCACAGAAGAACATCATATCTATTGACATTTCTGCTTAATAAATGATTAAAAAGCTAATTTTCTTTGTGGGTTTGTTCAACTACATCCACTTTATTAATGGGCTCGTACATATTAAAATATATATAATATATATACTTTATTAATGGGCTCGTACATACAGTTGCTCGTCCAAATATGTCAAAGAAACCAACAATATATATCCATGCAGTGCTGAGCACAGCAACACTAACACTAGGAGGCGCTGAAACACTGTTTAGACCAAGTACCACCATGACTTAAAATAAACGAATGCAACTTATAGTCCAGGAAATACGGCAGGTGTGTTAGAGACCATACAGTACCTGAAACAAATTATCTTTACACTCTTTCATCTGACCTTCTGAAAGAGCAGAAAGGACGATGGACACACAGAAAGGGCGTGTATATTTGTGTTCACCTTTCAGCAGGATTGAATGTTGTTGCATGAAAGGAGACATTTCAGGATTGTGTCTGTTATCTCTGTGTGAAGTGCGAGGACAGATTTAAGGTTGAGCACTTGACGTTTTCTGCGTTTTGTCTGTTTGTCTTCTGATAAAGTCTCGGCTTTCATACTGTGTTGATATTGTGGTGATATACAGACAGTAAATATGGCCGTGAAGCAGCTAAACAAAATGCAGTGTTAGCTGTAGAAGCTAGCGGGCCGCGCAATATGTCGATCATTAACCCTGCACTTTAGCGCTACCTCTCCAGCAACAGCTAAACGACTACACTATGTGTTAGCAAGCAAGCTAGTGCGAAGGAAACGATTGTATTGTGTCATTAAACCCAGTAGCCATGTTTGCTAGCAAGATATCCACTAAACCAGCTGGCAGGACATCGCACTAGCATAAATTAACCCCTTCTAATCATTCTATATGTTTGAATAAAAATATCACAGTGTTTTTTTTTTGTGTTGTTGACTTGTGTTGCAATGTTTAAGCAAAACTTGTTTAATTTGCGTTAGCAGTTGATGCTAAGTGTAATTTGTCAACACATCTGAGGTAAATTTTGATGTTCCAGATAGTTCTGTGTCTTTCAACTCTCACTGTGTCTTTACATTCTCTCTTTTGTCTCAAACACTTGCTTTATAGCTAAATTGTTAGCCTCGGTTTTAGCTAGCTTTTGCTTGAGGACTGCATTTTCTAGTTGCCTAGTAACAGTTTTGATCACACCACTACATTACATGCAATATCCTGGCTAATATTTAGAGTACAGATAATAATGTAATATTGGAATCAGCAGAAAGCCGAGACTTTTGACTCCACATCGACGGCAGTTATGTGTTTTCAGTTAACGGTTTTATAAACTTTATATTTGTGTCCATCGATTACAAAAGAGAGAAACCAGAATGTATTACTGAGAGTACTACTAAGGGAATGGACCGGGAGAACTCTCGGTTCCTCAGAGCACTTGATCAATAGCACTGTCCATCATGGCTGTTTTATAACCGCAGAACTGTACAGTCACACTTCAGCATGTTCACTCACTTTTCATATTTATATCCTGTTTGCAAAATTCCACCCAATACTGCACTGTATTATCTTAATAAACACCTTTACAAACCTGTGTGATAAAAAGGAGTTTTTCTTTTAGCACCATATTTATATTGTACCCCTGATTTTATCTCCCAACCCCAATCAAACATCAGCACACTGAATGTGGGGCGTCTGTGTCTCAGTGGGTAGAGCGGGTTGTCCACTAATCCACTAATCGTAGGGTTGGTGGTTCGAATCCCGTTCCGGGTGATCCCATGCCGAAGTGTCCTTGGGCAAGACACTGAACCCTAAGTTGCCCCCGATGGCAAGCTAGCACCTTGCATGCAGCTCTGCTACCATTGGTGTGTGAGTGTGTCTCATTTGTAAGTCGCTTTGGATAAAAGCGTCTGCTAAATGAATAAATGTACCAATGTAAATATGAATGTGTTGTCTATTTATTAATGTCTAGTCTGTGTGAGTGCTGTGACTCCTACTACATTCCACATGTATGTTCACGTCCCTACGAGACACAGCAACATCGTGGACCATCTCGGTCAACACCAACATTCCAGAAGGCTTTAAATCCTCACAGGACTCTGTGACTCTGTGACTAGGACTCTCTGACCACACGTCTGTATTTGTGACTCCAGCTTACAGACCACTAGTCTGCAAAGTAAAAACATCTGTAAAGACTGTACAGGTACAGAGCGGCCGCTCTCCACACAGGAAGCAGAAACACCAATTCAGTGGTGTGTTAAAGTGTTCCTCAACCAGAATCCATGGCTGAATAGTCAAGTACAGAGTCTTCTGAAGGCACGAGACACTGCTTTTTAAATCTGGATCTGCACGAGTCTACAGAGACGCCCGAGGAAACTTAAACAGGGAATAAAGGAGGCCAGGGGTGAATACAAGCCATGCGTAGTGGAGCACTTCAATATACAGCAAATCCCCCTGCAGGTGGAGAGCGCGTACAGTGATTACAAAAACACCAACATCCCAGCACACACACTTCTTTCCCTGATGTGCTGAACCAGTTCTTTCACAAGCAACAGGACGAAGCTGCCACCAATGCTATGCCACCTGAGAACATACAACCACCATGTGAGGTCCACCCTGTGCAAAACTCATATCACCAAAGCAGCTGGAAGATGTAGTTACCAACATATTTCATCTCTCATTGCAGAAAGCTATTGCTCCACCCACGTCAAATCCAGCATCATCGTCCCTGTGCCCAAGAAGTCAGCAGTGCAATGCTGGAATGACTACGGCCCAGTTTCCCAATAACTATGAAGAGACTTGAGATACTGGATTAGGGGTTGGGGTTAGGGTTGGGGTTGAGGTTAAGGTAGGGGTTAAGGTTGAGGTTAGGGGTGGGGTTAGGGTTGAGGTTAGGGTTGGGGTTACGGTTGGGGTTAGGGTTAGGGTCCCAGCCCCGAACGGCGATTGGGGAATCGGTCGGGAAAATTCCACCACTCAGGCGACGGCGGAAGAGGATAAGAAGAGACTCGCGAAGTCGGAACTGTGTATCTCCCATTCGCAGCACGTAAGGAATATCACTAATCTCTCTCTCTCTTCGCTTTTCTCTCTCTCTCTTCCCTTTTCTCTCTCTCTCTCTTCCCTTTTCTCTCTCTTCCCTTCTCTCTCTCTCTCTCTCTCTTCCCTTCTCTCTCTCTCTCTGTCTCTCTCTCTTCTCTGCTTTCTCTCTCTATCTCTTCTCTCTCTCTCTCTTCCTTTTCTCTCTCTCTCTCTCTTCCCTTTCTCTCTCTCTTCCTCCAGACGCTTCGGGCGCAGACGAGGATACATGCTGGTCAATGCGCCTGCAATGCCGGTGGCAACACTGGAAAAAGCCCCCACACGTCACAGGAATCCCGGCACACCCCGGGAACATCGCAGCGCCAGCCAACCCGCCCCCACAACCTACCACGTTCACCCTCCATGCACCCCATCACTCTAAACCCACACAGTAAGAGAGAAAGTTAACTGAGTCACTACCTTCCTGTTTCCAGCCTCTTCTGTGTCTGTGGGCTAATGTCCTTACACCCTCTATAACCAAAAGTTCTACACATTGTGAAATACAGCACAAAGAGACAACCACTCGGAAAGAACGCTGAACTAACCAACCCTTACCAAAACTAAAGATTTCAGTAAGAGAGAAATCCCCTACTGACTTCAAATCTGATAAACAGTCTGCGCACAATAACAGATTTAATGTCCTTAACTTAATAAAGAACATGCCGCTGTGCAGGTGATACACTTCATCCTGATGTCAAGAGTTTCACATATTCTCCTGCTTCCTCCACTGAAATAAAGTCCTTCTGGACACCGTTATGTGTAATGCGAAGCCGAGCTGGTGAAGTATTCCATACCGAGCGCCCTTAACATCACGAAGCTGACGCCTCATTAAATGCAGACACAATAGCTCGTGGTCGTTCATCAGGCTTGGGCTTCGGCTGAAGTGTCCGGTGGGACCGGTCCAAAACCGGCTCCTTCTCCAGACCAAACACCTCTTTTAACAAGGCCGCTATTCTTCTTCTTATCATTGTTATACTTATTCTTCGTCTTCTTCTCACCTGTAATGGCGGTTTCTAGCCACTGGATGGCAGCATATATAAGAGAATCTCGAGGTTGTAATTTCATTAATTTGATTAATATATTTGATCACAGTTTTAAATAACTGGAAGGTTTATTTTGACTGATTGACAAATGAGATTGTTCAGTATTTCAATATGAATAAGACATATAGACACCTGAGACACCTGACACACATCTGAGACACCTGAGACACACCTGACACACATCTGAGACACCTGAGACACCTGACACATCTGAGACACCTGAGACACCTGACACACATCTGAGACACCTGAGACACACCTGACACATCTGAGACACCTGAGACACATCTGAGACACCTGACACACATCTGAGACACACCTGACACGCCTGAGACACCTGACACACATCTGAGACACCTGAGACACATCTGAGACACACCTGACACATCTGAGACACCTGAGACACATCTGAGACACCTGACACGCCTGAGACACCTGAGACACCTGACACACATCTGAGACACACCTGACACGCCTGAGACACCTGAGACACCTGACACACATCTGACACACATCTGAGACACCAAGACACATCTGAGACACCTGACACACATCTGAGACACCTGAGACACACCTGACACATCTGAGACACCTGAGACACACCTGACACATCTGAGACACCTGACACACATCTGAGACACCTGAGACACACCTGACACATCTGAGACACATCTGAGACACCTGACACACATCTGAGACACACCTGACACGCCTGAGACACCTGACACACATCTGAGACACCTGACACACATCTGAGACACATCTGAGACACCTGACACGCCTGAGACACCTGACACACATCTGAGACACACCTAACACGCCTGAGACACCTGACACACATCTGACACACACCTGAGACACCTGTCACTCTTTATAACACACTGTGTCAGTGTTGTTGTGTCACTGAGTGTGTTCATGAGCTCGTATTAGTGTTTAATTGACTGATGGCGTATTTACAGTGGTGTGTGTGTTGTAATCTAGAACATTCTCTCCCACGTCAGATTAAAGTCAGGGATTAAGATTTGTGTAGTTCATAGTGTTTGTAAATGTCAGGGAACATTTCAGTAACATTCTGTAAAAAACTCCATTCAGATTCTGATGATGTCCTGGAGCCTCGGAAGTAAAGCCAGTCATGTGATCAGAGTTCTTAGCTCATGAGAGTTTAACGTAAATGACAGTATAATAGAAAGCTAATTCATTCATGTCTTCAGTTTTACAATCCTATAAGATCTCTTAAAATAGACAGCCAAAAGTATGTGCACCCCTGACCTTCACACCCATATGTGGTTCTTCCCCAAAACTCTGAAGCACACAGGTGTGTAGGTGTCTCCACACTGTAGTTTTACAGTTTCCCTGAGAACTGAGAGGCCCAGACCTGCTCCAGCATGACACACAGGAAGTGCGAGCTCCATGAAGACATGGTGTGTAAAGGTTGGAGGAAGGTGGAAGAACGCGAGTGTCCTGCACAGAGTAAACTCGCTGAAATTTCCCACCAATGAAGAGTTTGTAAGATCAGACAAGTCAGTAAGAGATGAAATGATTTAGAAGATGGCACCGACATCTGAAGTTTTTAATGTTGGGACATAACGATCCACTGAGCCACATCTTCACCACGGCGAGGAAGGGCGTGTTCTTCATTTATAAAGTAATGCTACATTATAACAAATGTTCAGTCACGAGAACACAACCGTTCCTGATTAGTCGTCTTGCTAGCCCGTGTGAGCAGCCTTAGGGCTGTGTGTGTGTGTGTGTGTTTAGAAACTCAGTAACCACTCAGGAGTGTGTTGTAATAACTTTAATCGCTATCAGGCAAACCCAGATCAATAAAGTTGATAACTGGTGCTCCACAATACAGAACAAAATGTCATGAGGTCAGAGGTCATTGTAAAACCCCTGTGGTCCTAAACACACACACACTTGCGCGCACACACTCTCTCTCACTCTCCCACGCACTCTCTATCTCTCTCCCTCTATCTCTCTCACACACACACACACACTCTCTCACACACTCTCTCACACACACACACACACTCTCTCTCTCTCTCTCACACACACACAAGAAAGACATTCATGGTCATCAGATTGTTCTGGTCAGCAATTGACTAAAGTAAAC
>JAFFST010046245.1:34854-60568 GCA_022414735.1 Noturus placidus | reverse complement strand
GAGTTATTTTGAGGGGACAGTAAATTTACACTGTTACACAAGCTGTACACTCACTACTTTACATTGTAGCACAGTGTCATTTCTTCAGTGTTGTACATGACAACATATCACATATTTACACACATGTGAGGGGTGTACTTACTTTTGTCAGATGCTGTATTTACTTAAACATGAACACACCTGGACCATACCATGATATATGGTCTTCATGCTCCAGATGAACTAAAATATCATGTAGTGTTTGAGTTAAATCAGACTTTTATTTTAATTAAATGTTTAAATGTTCTGAAGCGGCGTAATCACGACATGTCCACCGGTGTAACCTGCGGAGACACACTGTGTGTGTGTGTGTGTGTGTGTGTGTGTGTGTGTGTGGGACTGACCTGGCTGAGCAGCTGGCCGTGGAAGATGGTGTTGAGGACTTTGAGCACCTGTTTGGAGAGTTTCCTCTGTGTGATGGGGATGACTATGCGCGTGCGTGTGTGTTGGCGTTTGGCGCCGTAGCCGCCGTCGGCCTCAAGCTCCTGCTGCACCTTATCCAGCAGCTCACACAGGAACTCCTGTGCGTCCTGCTGGTCACAGCCACGGAACGCCGGAATGACATTCCACACCGAGTGCAGCATGGCGAACGGAGACACGAGCGTCCAGCGGCCCGACCACATCACCCTGAACAGAGTGTGCAGCTCCTGGCACAGAGACACCTGCAACCACCAGCACAACACAATCACAACAACAAACACAACACAGTTTATTCAATACGCCGCTCTTCAATATGGCGGCCGGTGTCTCACATCACGTCGTGAATAAATCTAAATATTTACAGTTAATATATAAAAAGCGTGACCTGCTGGCCCGATAAAGACGATGAGCGAGGCTCTTTGGGCTGCACCGGTTTGTCTCCTCCTCCTCCCATCATGCCTTGCGTTTTGGCGAGGAGCAGCTGCTCCGTCTCACACAGGTCCAGTGCCAGGAAACACTCCCTGAACTTACGCAAGTGGCTCAGCACCTGTAGGATAGAGTTCATGTAGCACGTGTTGCCCAAGTTACGCAGTCCCGTGACGCCCGGCGCTAACCGCCTGCGTCGCGGTAACAGAAAAGACGAGGTGGCCCGCCTTCCGGCCACGCCCGATTTCACAGTACGGACCGCCTTTCTGGAATTCTTTCCGGGAAGCGGCGCTTTTTCGGGAGGGTCTCTGAATTTTCTCGGGATCAACGCGACGAGTGGCCGCGGCGCCTGCGTGAGGAGGCGTGCGCTTTTCCTCGGCGGTGCATTGCCGTCGTCTCCCACGATCCTCTTCTTCATTTCCTTACGTTGCCGCCTAAGCTCCTCCTTCTCCTGTTCCAGTTTTATCCGCTCCTCTTGCTGCCGTGTCCTCCAGCGCCGGAAAGCAGTTGCGAGCAGCACATGGCGCCGGTGCCTTAGTGCAACTGGTAAAAGCCCCGCCCCCTCGCCGCTCACCGAGTGTGGCGACGAGGACGCGGAACGCATGGAGCGGCGACCGGCGTCCCGCACGGTGGACAGCGCTCCCCGCAGGAGCTTCAGGTCACCCTCGGCGTTGTCATTCAGGACGTAGTCGCCGCACGCGAAGCAGAACACATCCAGCTCTCGCACCTCCATGGCGAGCGGGTGCTGCGTCTCGCGGTAGTGCTGCAGCGAGTGCTCGTCGATGTAGCGACCGCAGGCCACATGCGAGCATTTCAGACACGCCCACACGGACTCTGTGGTGTCGCAGTCCACACAGCGCCATTTCTGAGGGTTCAGGATGGAGTGGTCTTGTCCCAAACGGAGACGGACCACATGCTTGCAGCGCTCCATCGCGCCCAAACACTCATCAGCCCTCAAGAGTCAGGAGCCCCAGCACTGCAGCATGACCGGACCGGATCTGAGGGGGGAAACACACACACACAATTTATTATCGTGCAAACACAACACAACACAGATATTCCTGCCATCTACAGAGGGCGTGGAGCCGTGAGACGTACCATCAACGTGGACTCAAAGGGCCGATGGAGCACGCGCTCAGGCTCAAAGCGAAGACCACCTCATCAGTGACGACCTTGCGTCACACTGCCCTGCAGAAACGTAAACAAGCGGTCAGGTTGGTTCAACACTATGACATCACAGAACAAACAGCGAGCAGCGTTGAGGGTACGGTCCTGGTCCGGGACGTCAGAGAAACTAAACTGTGTGGTGTGGAGGCTGGAGCTGATGTTCATCTCCATCACTGAAGCACGTGAGAACACAGCTTCCGGTCCGGTCCCGGTGCAGTGGGGAAAAGACTTCCACTGAATTCTCCTGCAATCATCCAGAGCCACTGAAATATCGCGATATTTCACTTCACCGCTCTCTCACCAAACCTCGGGCATTTCGAAGCGCTCGTGCCGCTCCATCCCCGCTAACTGTTCTTAAAAGTACCTCCGACTGTCTCAGAACAACACCAGCACATTATTACTCCACTCACTGTGAGGAGACACGACACTTCTGTTTTTATAAATGAGAACGAGAAGTGGCGCGAGCCGGCACACTCATGCTAACGCTAACTAAGCTAAGCTAATGAGCTAGCCTAGCATCCTCGGTACTTACCTCAGAACAAAGAGCGGTGTTTAGACCAAGAAAACCCAGTGAGAGAAACTTCAGTGTGCACACGTCCTGCCTCAGCAAAGCCCACACAGCTCCGGGCTTTCTTCAGAACCGCCGAGGACGAGCATTTAGTCCAAAAATCAACTTTTGTTTCAAAACCTTTACACAAACAAACAAACAAACAAACAGCAGAGCGCGAGCTCGGATTAAAGTCCGGATCCGCTATATAACCCAAGCGCGAGAAGACAAACGGAAAGTTTCGCGCATCGCCGTGTTCCTACAGATCACCTGAACATCTGAGAGGGAATCATTCACTCCACTCTCCGCGTGGAAGAGCTTCACGCGCTCCTGCGTCTGGATGGATGCGGCTTTTTATTTACCGTCATCAGCTTCCGCACGCGACCTGTCACGGATTTTCTCTCTCTTTTTTTTTTTTTTTTTGGGTTCAACCGAACCCGGACCCGGACAGAATCAGAGACTGTGTCCCAAACGGTGTGGTGCTCCCTCCACAGTGCACTACGTGGGTTCACACCGGTACCGCGCTCCACACTCAACATAGTGCACTATTCATCCAATGGGGAGCCATTTGGGATTCCCATTTCAGTCGCCTCGTCTCTGATTGGTCATGAGCCGGATAAGCGTGGATTCCTATTGGGTGCTTGACACGCCAGTCACACACACCAGACAGGAGTCAGTGACGTCGAGACGCAGAGACGGGGCAAAGACGAGGTTCTGAGCGTGTCCGGTGAACAGAACAGAACTCGGAGGTTCTCAGCAGATGAACATCACTTGAGCAGGGGTTCTAAACTACTTCCGGGGGAAAGTGAATACAAATAAAGCCTGAATCCATCCATCAGGGTGCCAGTCCATCGCAGGGCACAATCACATACACACTCACACACACATATTCATACACTACGGACACTTTAGACACGCCCATCAGCCTACCATGCATCCATCCTGCATATAAAACACTAACAACATGGTATCGTTGCTATAGTAACAGCTCATCCACCGGTTCTGTAAGGTGAAATGTGTTTATGTAACATGTAAGGAAGGAGTCTCCAGTGTCAGTGCTTTGGTCACAGTCAGAGGTAACGCTGGAACTTCTGAAGGACTTCTCCGACGTCTTCAGGACGGAGGAGGTTACATTTCTCTGTGGTTTCTCACGAACATGCGAAACAAGCTGCGGTGTTTTCTCAGACTTGAAAAGGGAGGGAAGAAAGTGAGGGCTGGTAATGGAGAACTGTTTCTAGCTGCTATAGCAGAAGCGAAAATAGGAAGCAAGATGTTTCACAACATTAAAAGGATGGCGTGATGTCATAAGAAAAGAATCGGCTTTGTGTCAGTGTGCACGAGAGCGCCATCATCTTTTATTGCTTACTTAATAAATGACAATATTAATGCTGCAGTACAAATCAACTCAATTCTTTATTGTTGTGAAAAACTGACATTTTCTTTTGAAAAGAAAAACCCATGAAAGTTCATCCACAGTGTCGGGTCACCTGTGCAGAAACACTCAGCGGAGAAACTGTGAAGGTTTATAGCTCGTGTGCTGGTCCAGTGCTGGAGGACTTGTGTGTGTGTGTGTGTGTGTGTGTGTGTGTGGGGCTCTCAGCGCACTCCACTCCCCGGCAGCACCTGCTGTTTGCGGATTTTACTGAAGAGCTCGAGGTACTGGTTCATGGTGTCCATGCAGTCGGCCGGAGCGAACAGACCCTCGGCCTTACTGCTGAACACGGAGGGCAGTTCAGGAACGCTGGGGCCAAGAAAACGCTGCATGAACTCCTTCATCAGGTTCCAACAGTCACCAGGAACCACACAAGCGGAGTACTCCACCTGCACGCACGCACACACACACACACACACACACACAGAGTGTAAATTACATGAACAGTTTCCTGTTTGTTTGTGTATCTGTGTGTGTGTGTGTGTGTGTGTGAGAGAGAGAGAGATATCTGACCTCCACTGAGATCCCCCGGGCGCTGGAGCTCATTGTTACCGTGCCGACCTTAATCAGGAAGTCAGCATAGTGATAGCGAGCGCCGCGGCTCTCCACTTTGTGGCCCTTAGCGTTCTGGAAGTGGCTCTTCAGCTTCACCATGAGCACGTCGAAGTTAGCGTCCGCCGCCAGCGTGGGGCCGCCATCAAACAGAGCCAGACAACTGAGAGGCGTCTCCGAGTTATGCATCACGTACAGGAGCTTAGAGGGCTGAGCTGATACACACACACACACACACACACACTGAAGTCACAATCCTCCTTAAAAAAGCCTGAATCATCGTGATTCAAAGAATCAAAGTGACCACCATTGTACAGTGTAAAGTGGGCAGGGCTAATCTGTTGTCACTCTTGTGTAAGCCCCACCCCCACTGTAGTGCAGTGAGAGTGTGTGTGATGTTTTACCTCCAGTGTTTGTAGTAGCATGATACGTCTCACAATCCACGAAGAAGCTGCCCTGTTTCACCGCCCCGAGCTGCTCCAGTCTCTTATGCAGCTGATCCACCGTCTGCTGGACACTCTTCCCCTCCACCACCGGCACCTGACACACACTGATAGACACACGCACATATACATATACATACACACATACATACATACACACACACACACATACATATATACATACACATACATACACACACACATATACATACACATACATACATACAAACATACACACACACATATACATACACACACACACATATACATACACATACATACATACATACATACACATACATACATACACACACACATATACATACATACACATATACATACACATACATATACATACATACACATACACATACATATATACATACATACACATATACACACATACACACACACATATACATACATACACATATACATACACACACACATATACATACATACACATATACATACACATACATATATACATACATACACATATACACACATACACACACACATATACATACATACACATATACATACACACACACATATACATACATACACATATACATACACATACATATATACATACATACACATATACACACATACACACACACATATACATACATACACATATACATACACACACACATATACATACATACACATATACATACACATACATACACACACACATATACATACACATACGTACACACATATACACACACATACATACATCACGTAAACACTTCATATAACCGCAAGTCTTTAATTCAGAGACTTTCATTTAAATGCATAAAGGAGGTAATAAAATGGATACGTAAAACATTATTCCTACCACGTAACTCCCATTTTATAAAAACAACTGAAAATTTATTCAAAATATTTCTCGCTGGCGCAAAAAAAGAAGCTGCTGCATTACTTCCGGGGTCTTACAACTGCTTCCGGTTTACTCAACACAACTGATTCAAAAGGTAAATAAAAGGAAACGGTTTTGTGAATATTTATGTGGGATATTTTTGTTAAAAATATTTCAGTGCAGTGTTTGAGTTTAATGTCTAAAGATGTAGGAACTTTGACAAATCTAAACAGAAACAGCGCGCGCGTATATATATATATATATATATATACCCATGCCGAAGTGTCCTTGGGCAAGACACTGAACCCTAAGTTGCCCCCAATGGCAAGCTAGCACCTTGCATGCAGCTCTGCTACCATTGGTGTGTGAATGTGGTCTCATTAGTAAGTCGCTTGTAAATGTAAAAATGATATTTCTGTAAAGCTGCTTTGAGACAATGTACCATTGTAAAAAGCGCTATACAAATTGATAAATTATTTATTATTATTATATATATATATATATATATACGTCTGTGTGTGCGCGCGTGCACGAGTGAGGCGATCTGCGCATGCGCGTTCGCCATTTTCTCTGAGGTGGAACCCACGTGTTTGTGTTGGGACAGTAAAGACACTCCGCACTGTGTGTACTGTGTGTACTGTGTGTTTTTGGAGGATTTGGAAGCAGCTCGCGGCGCGGACGGTCGGCTCTAACCGCGATGCCGAAGGTGAAGCGGGGTAAAGCGGAGCGGACCCCGGGCCCTGTCCCTGTCCCTCTGGCGGATCAGATCCTGCAGGGAGACACAGCTCTCCGCTCCACACACAGAGAGAAGAAGCGCAGAGATGAAGCTCAAGAGGAGGAGGAGTATGTGGATGAGAAATTGTCCCGCAAAATCTTGCAGCAGGCCCGCATTCAGCAGGAGGAGCTGCAGGTGGAGTACGGCCTGAGTCCCGAGGTGGAGGACAAGAAGAAGAAGAAAAAACATCCTTCTGCACTGCTGGGTCAGACACACATACACACACACTCTGACACTGCGGGTTAATTAAACACACTCATTAACCATCAGAAGAGGCACCACTAGGTGTCAAAGTAGACAGATTAAAATCGTTTTCTGTAAGGAGACGTTTATGTAACGTGTAAGGAAGGAGTCTCCAGTGTCAGCGCTGTGTAACAGTCAGAGGTAACACTAGAACTTGAGGTTTTCCACCATCTTCAGGACCGAGGAGTTTACACCTCATTGTGGTTTGTCACCAACACGCGTATCAAGTGCAGTTCGTTATTATTAATCACTTTAAAACAGAGTTTAAAACAATACTGTGGTTAATGCGAGTGTCTGTGCCTCAGCAGGTCCGAGCAGTAAGGATGCCGAGTCGGACGAGGAATGGCCTGATCTGGGAGCGGAGCAGGGAGAAGGTGGTACAAATGTGGACATTGATCCGGAGGATGAAAAGGCCATCCAGATGTTCATGATCAAGAACCCACCTGTCAGGTAAACGCTGGGCTCTGAGGAATGCAGGTCAGGGGTTTACAGAGACAAGCGGAGATGTTCAGCTAAACTACCTTCACACCGTATGAGCTTCGGCGTGATTTTGCTCTCGCGCACAGTCGCGTGTCGTAACAGGATTCTTTGGTCTTGAGATGAGATCGGGCGTTTTAGAAGGCATGATGTGGCGCGCACTGGCCACGGGTTTAGCGTCACTGCTCCGGTACTGCTCGACAGCATCGTTTTCTCTCTGTGAGAAATTCCTGATTAGAGTGTGAGCTTCGCTTCTGCTACGTTTTCTAAAATCCACCAATAGGACGACAGCAAACTCAGATACGGTAGCGTCAATGGCGAAACGTAAACGAAACATGCTAACGGACAGAAAACATCTCCTCAAGCTCAGTGTGTGTGTGTGTGTGTGTGTGTGTGAGACAGGCGTACTTTAGCTGACATCATCATGGAGAAGATCACAGAGAAGCAGACGGAGGTGGGTACGGTGATGTCGGAGGTTTCAGGGCGGCCCATGCCTCAGCTCGACTCCCGGGTTATCGAGGTGTACAGAGGAGTCAGTAAGGTGAGGACACTCCCACACCACACACCTGTATAATGAAAGGATGGGGTAGATGGCTGTGGTGATCTTCTCCGTGATTGCACTGACCTTCACACACACGCATAGAACTTTTTCATATTAGTGGATTGCTGCTGATGAAATACGTGATTGGCTGCAGTCGTACCGTGGCTGTTTCTCGGTCCCTGATTGATGAATCATTTCACTGAAGTGTAATCATGGGGTTCTGTGTTCACTGTGCGGTTCTTCCTCAGGTTCTGTGTAAGTACCGCAGTGGGAAACTGCCCAAAGCGTTTAAGATCATCCCAGCACTGTCCAACTGGGAGCAGGTCCTCTACCTCACCGAGCCCGAGACATGGAGCGCCGGGGCGATGTACCAGGCCACACGGTACGACGCACACACGCAAGTGTGTGGAAAAAATAAGTACACCCCATGGAAATTGTTGTGCATCCGGACAGTATTCACAGCGCATCACTTTCCCACTGTGTGATGTTAGTCTGATTCCAAAATGGATTCAATTCATCATTTTCCTCAAAATTCTACAAACAATCCCCCATAATGACCGCAAGAAGTTTGTTTGAAATCTTTGCAAATTTATTAAAAAGAAAAAAGCACATAAGTATTCACACCCTTTGCCATGACACTAAGTTGAGCTCAGGTGCATCCTGTTTCCTCTGATCATCCTTTAGATGTTTCTACAGCTTGATTGTAGTGCACCTGTGGTCAATTCAGATGATTGGACATGATTTTGAAAGACACACACCTTTCTATATAAGGTCCCACAGATAACAATGCATGTCAGAGCACAAACCAAGCCATGAAGAACAAGGAACTGTCTGTAGACCTCCGAGACAGGATTGTATTGAGGCACAGATCTGGGGAAGGGAACAGAAACATTTCTGTAGCATTGAAGGTCCCATTGAGCACAGTGGCCTCCATCATCCGTAAATAGAAGTCGTCTGGAACCAGCAGGACTCTTCCTAGAGCTGACCGCCCGGCCAAACTGAGCGATCGGGGGAGAAGGGTCTTAGTCAGGGAGGTGACTAAAAACCCGATGGTCACTCTGACAGCTCCAGCATGTCTCTGTGGAGAGAGAACCTTCCAGAAAAACAACCATCTCTGCAGAACTCCATCAATCAGGCCTGTATGGTAGCGTGGCAAGACGGAAGCCACTCCTCAGTAAAAGGCACATGACAGCTCACCTGGAGTTTGCCAAAAGGCACCTGAAGGACTCTCAGATCAAAGATTGAACTCTTTGGCCTGAATGGCAAGTGTCATGTTTGGAGGAAACCAGTCACCACTCATCACCTGGCCAATACCATCCTTACAGTGGAGCATGGTGGTGGACAGATGGCCTCACATTATCTTCAAGCATATGATGCAGAATTCATAGAATGCAAGCTGACCAGTCCCTGAGGCAGTGAAGCAACCCCAAACCATAACACTTCCACCACCGTGCTTCACAGTTGGTATGAGGTGATTCTCCTGAAAATCTGTCTTTGGCCTGTTCCCAACATGTTTGCTGTTACTGTGCCCAAACCACTCTCCCTGATTCATCTGTCCAGAGCACATTATCCCAGAAGGTCTGGTCATTACCTACATGCTCATTAACAATCTGTAGTGTTGCTCTAGTACACGTTTTTCATCGCAAAGGCTTTGTCCTGGCACAACACTCCATGCAGGTCAAATTTGCACAATCTCTTTTTTTTTTAATTGTAGACACATGCACTTTGACACCAAGAGCTGCAACACTTACTAGCAGGTCCTGTGATGAAATGCTGGGGTTCATGGAGACCTCTTTGTGCACCAGATGGTCTGCTCTTGGGTTGAATTTGCTGGGACGGCCGGTCCTGGATAAATCCGCAGTCGTTTGATTTTATGTACAGTGGAATGATGTTTCAAATCATTTGTAGATCTTTTTAAATCCCTCACCAGACTCCTAGGCATCCACACCCTTTTTTCTGAAGGCCTTACAGAACTCTTTAGATCTTCTAGATATGTGGGGTATAAATAAGACCGGTTCCATGTGAAAATTACTGCAAAATGTCGGTTTTGTTGTGTGCTTTAATGGATCACCTTTTATTACTAGGATTCAAACAGGATCAAATGTATGCTTGTCCAAATATCAAAAAAACAAACAGAACTATTTCCATGGGGTATAGTTATTCTTTCTCGTGACTGCATATGAAGCGTCGTGTCTGACTACAGCTGCTTTTATTTATTTGTTTGTTTTTGTTTGTTGCACCTGAACACGTGTACGCAGGATTTTTTCATCGAATCTGAAGGAGCGAATGGCTCAGCGCTTCTATAACCTCGTGCTGCTGCCGCGGATCAGAGATGACATCGCCGAGTACAAGAAGCTGAACTTCCACCTGTACAGCGCTCTGAAGAAAGCTCTGTTTAAACCTGGGGCCTGGTTTAAAGGTCGGTGTGGGTTTGGTTTAAACCCGGGTTCTGCTTTCAGTCGCCAGCAAATGTTCCAGCTTGGGCTCGCTCTCCTTTTTTAAATGTATTTTTATTTATTTATAGAGGAACAGGGGGGCACACGGTGGCTTAGTGGTTAGCACGTTCGCCTCCAGGGTTCGAGTCCTGCCGGGGACGTGTGTGTGTGTGTGTGTGTGTGTGTGTGTGTGTGTGTGTGGAGTTTGCATGTTCTCCCCGTGTGTCAGGGGTTTCCTCGGGTACTCCAGTTTCCTCCCCCAGTCCAAACACATGCATGGTAAGCTGATTGGTGTGTCCAAAGTGTCCGTAGTGTATGAAGGGGTGTGTGTGTGTGTGTGTGTGTGTGTGTGTGTGTGTGTGTATGTGAGTGATTGTGCCCTGTGATGGACTGGCACCCTGTCCAGGGTGAACCCCGCCTTGTGCCCCATGACCCCTCTGATAGACTCCAGGTTCCCCGTGACCCTGATAAAGGAGGAAGTGGTAGAAGGTGGATGGATAGAGGAACAGGATTGAATGCTGTGCAGGACGCAGCCACTGAATTAGTAACGGTATAACAAATCGAACAGTTTTGAGAGTTTAAACCTTATCTTTAAATATTAGTGATTTAGTTACCTTTTAAATAGAAGTGTAGATACAGTATTAGATTTTGCATTGCGATTACAGCAAACATTACATTTATTTATTCCATGTTTCTGTTTGTATGCTGTATAACTTTATTATGATCTCTGAATAGGGTCAATCTTGTGTCTATTTTCCTGTGTTGTGTAGAACAAACTGCATAAATGTATTAGAGCACTAGGGGGCAGTGTTGTTCACAATTGGAGAACAGACAGAAAGGGCAGAAGAGGTTTTGTGAAGTGACGGCGGTTTCAGTCTCTAACACGAGTCATCAGTTTCACCCGCAGAAGTCAGGAGTCCAGAGCAGTCTGATGATCTTTAAACTAAACCTGATAATAAACTGCTGAGTGGAATCAGGGGACTTTGATCAGGGGAAAAAGTGACCTGTGGACCTCCAGGAGAGGAACGAACACCTGACATAGCAGTGTTGAACTCCTCAGCAGTAATGAATGAATGTCCCTCCTGCAGGAATTCTGATCCCGCTGTGTGAGTCAGGAACCTGCACTCTGAGGGAGGCCATCATCATCGGCAGCATCCTCACCAAGTGCTCTATACCTGTACTGCACTCCAGGTAACACTCTCACACACACACACTCACTCTCTCACACACACACACACACTCACTCTCTCTCACACACACACACACTCTCTCTCTCACACTCTCTCACTCACACTCTCTCACACACACTCTCACACTCACACACCCACTCTCTCTCTCTCACACACACACACTCTCTCTCTCTCACACACACACACACGCACTCACTCACTCTCTCTCTCTCCCTCACACACACATACTCACACTCTCTCATACACTCACACACACTCACACACACACACTCTCTCACACACACTCACTCACACTCTCTCACACACACTCACTCACACTCTCTCACACACACTCTCTCACACACACTCTCTCACTCACACTCTCTCACTCACACTCTCTCACACACACTCTCTCACTCACACTCTCTCACACACACACTCACTCACTCTCTCTCACACACACACACACGCACTCACTCACTCTCTCTCTCTCCCTCACACACACATACTCACACTCTCTCATACACTCACACACACTCACACACACACACTCTCTCACACACACTCACTCACACTCTCTCACACACACTCACTCACACTCTCTCACACACACTCTCTCACACACACTCTCTCACTCACACTCTCTCACTCACACTCTCTCACACACACTCTCTCACTCACACTCTCTCACTCACACTCTCTCACACTCACTCTCTCACACACACACACACACTCACTCTCTCTCACACACACACACACTCACTCTCTCTCACACACACACACACGCACTCACTCACTCTCTCTCACACACACTCACTCACACTCTCTCACACACACTCTCTCACACACACTCTCTCACTCACACTCTCTCACTCACACTCTCTCACACACACTCTCTCACTCACACTCTCTCACACACATACTCACTCACTCACTCACTCACTCACTCACTCACTCACTCACTCACTCACTCTCTCACTCACACTCACTCTCTCACTCTCACTCAATCTCTCTCACTCTCACGCAATCTCTCTCTCACTCTCTCTCTCTCGCTCACTCTCACTCACTCTCTCTTTCTCTCTTTCTCACACTCTCTCACACTCACTCACGCTCTCTCTCACTCTCTCACTCACACTCACTCTCTCACTCACTCTCTCTCTCTCACTCACTCTCTCACTCACTCTCTCTCTCACTCTCTCTCTCACTCTCTCTCATACTCTCTCTCACACTCTCTCTCTCACAGTCACTCTCACACTCACTCACTCTCTCTCACTCACTCACACTCTCACTCACTCACTCTCTCATGCAATCTCTCTCTCACTCTCTCTCTTTCTGTCTCTCACTCTCTCTCTCACTCACTCTTTCACACTCACTCTCACACTCACTCTCACACTCTCTCACACACTCTCTCTTTCTCACACTCTCTCACACTCACTGTCTCTCTCTCACACTCTCACTCACTCACCCTGTAGATCTCAGCTGCTAGGCCACGCGCAAACAGAAGCTCAGCTGTTTATATATCTGCTTTTCGTTTCACCTCGCACAGTAATCTGTTTTCTTGAAGTATTATATAATCTTCTGCAAGTCTTTCAAGCTGTTGAATTGATTTAACAAATCTAATTAATTTCAAAGTGTGCAGGCAAAGGGCAAATGTAACTTCGACCCTGCTGCATGTGCACATCCCAGCGGCTGAAACCTGTAAAATAACCCACAACTCAGTCATATGATTATCTCCAAATCTCTTATCTGGGTTTACAATATGATCACAGTGTAGTATTTGAAGTATATTTATTTGTTCATGTTAGTATCTGAGGCGTAAATTAACTTTTACGTTCTGTCATTCGGGATTAAGAGTTCTAGCATGCGTGATGTTTGTTTGCTCACATCTTGCTGTTTTAAGATTGAAACATCAGGCTTGTTTGAGCGGGACTGACGCAACACTCCTTAAAACTTTAGAAGTAGATCGTGGTCTTTATGTCCTAAATTCTGGGTACTGATTCATCCCCTGTGCCGAGTGGAACACGGGTGAAGTGAGAGAAACTGTGACGTTGTTCGTGCTGAATGCTGTTTTATATCATATTTCTGAGAGTCACGTTTTCAAGTGTCTAATTGCGTGTGTTTTTCTGCAGCGCCGCCATGCTGAAACTGGCTGAAATGGACTACAACGGCGCAAACAGCATCTTCCTTCGCCTGCTGCTGGATAAGAAGTACGCGCTGCCGTTCCGTGTGCTGGATGCACTGATCGCTCACTTCCTGTCATTCCGGACAGAGCAGCGCGTTCTTCCTGTGCTGTGGCATCAGAGTCTGCTCACGCTGGTGCAGCGCTACAAGGCTGATCTGGCCTCCGAACAGAAGGGGGCGCTGCTGGAGCTGCTGAAGGTCCAAACGCACGTGCAGATATCGGCCGAAATCAGGCGCGAGCTTCAGAACGTGGAGGCACGAGACCAGGAGGACGCCACACCTGCCATGACAATGGACTGAAAAACACCGGACTCTCAAATTAGGACTTTTGAATATAAACTGTAGTCTGTCTGCTGGGTAGTTTAAAGGTACACTAAGCACAGATCCCCATTACTGACAGGGAACGTTAATAGACCTATTTATTACAGTGGAATGTGTACAAATTGTGACTGAAGATGAGAAGTCAGACAATTCAGGACAGAAGCATGTCAGTTTTCCAGCACAGGTCAAGCATTGCTTCGTGTACCTTTTTTAATTCAACAGCTTTTTGGAATAAAAAACCTTTTCCTTCACTCAGTGTTTTGGTCAGCAGGTAACATCGCAGTGCTTTTATTAATCTGCTGGCTAATTGCTAAAATAAATACACACACGTGGACAGTTGGGTCACAGTCGGACGTGTCCTTGAAAGGTCACGCTGAGGCCTGATAACATGCACTTCATTTCTGACTCTCAACTCTGTAATAAATGTCAACTATAAAAACTTCCATGTCTCCATCTTTTCTTTATATGTAATGATTTAAAAACTCAACACACGTGACCAGTACATTTTACATCATTTAATGGATCGAATGTCATTTAAAACCATTCAGATATCAAGACCTTTCCCTTGACAGAAGGTTTTTTTTTTTAGTTGAAGCCTGTCAGATTTTAGTCAGTTTCATGTTCATTAATGCATTTTCGTGTATAAAATCCACTTCCGGTCACTATTTTGTTCGGATGTAAAGAAGGTGCGCGTGAGGACGTGACAGAACTCTCTGTGGCGCGAGACCGCCGACAGTCGCGCGCATGTATATTTCCGCGCGGGAATGGCCCGGGCGCCATTTTAAATCCCTCAGCCTTGAAGAAGACTAAAGAACACGGATTGAGTGAAATGTTTCTTATTTAAAACGTGTTTGTTGGTTGTTAAACTATCCGGCGCTGCCTCGGTGGTGGGGAAAACTATTAGCTCACGATTTAGCTTAAAAAAAGCACTGTAAACTAGTTAGCCTAGCGATTAAATCCAAGAACACTGGCATGATAAAAGTCTCGCCTAGATTCACAGCGACTCTTCAGAATAAAAGCTCTCCTTGTTATTTGTAGTGAATTAGCGAATGGAGTTGATTTGTAGTGAGAATGAGCAGTTCTTGTCGGCCACTGAGGACTCCTCAGAGCCCAGGCCGGTTCGGGCCGGCTGTGATCCGGTTCTGACCCGAGATAACCGGGTTTGGAGAAACCTGACGTGTTTAGAGAAAAACCACACGATTTCAGAGTTTTATTTCAGCACCATACAGAGGGATGTACAGCCGAATATGAGAAGAATTCTAACTGTGTGGATGTTGCAGGTAAGATGAAATAGTATTAAATATAATACGTTTTTAAAACGTAAGAAGACTTGGAGTCTGACTGGGCTGTGCTGTGAGCCTGCTGCTTCATACACGCAAAGACACTGAGGATTACAGAAGTGTCGTTTGCGAGGGAGTCGGCTCTCTGAGTCGGCTCTTTGAGGTGAACCTTAAGAGCCGACCCGGTTAGCAATGTTTTGTTTGGTTTTTTTTCCCCTTTTCTTCTGCACACCACGTGTTTCCCCTTTTCTTCTGCACACCACACGTCTTTTCCCTTTTCTTCTGCACACCACGTGTTTCCCCTTTTCTTCTGCACACCACGTGTTTTTCCCTTTTCTTCCGCACACCACACGTCTTTTCCCTTTTCTTCCGCACACCACACGTGTTTCCACTTTTCTTCCGCACACCACACGTGTTTCCACTTTTCTTCCGCACACCACACGTCTTTTCCCTTTTCTTCCGCACACCACATGTTTCCCCTTTTCTTCCGCACACCACATGTTTCCCCTTTTCTTCTGCACACCACACGTGTTTCTCCTTTTCTTCTGCACACCACACGTGTTTCTCCTTTTCGTCTGCACACCACACGTGTTTCTCCTTTTCGTCTGCACACCACACGTGTTTCCCCTTTTCTTCTGCACACCACACGTGTTTTTCCCTTTTCTTCTGCACACCACACGTCTTTCCCCTTTTCTTCTGCACACCACACGTGTTTCCCCTTTTCTTCTGCACACCACACGTCTTTTCCCTTTTCTTCTGCACACCACACGTCTTTTCCCTTTTCTTCTGCACACACCACGTGTTTCCCCTTTTCTTCTGCACACCACACGTGTTTCTCCTTTTCTTCTGCACACCACACGTGTTTCCCCTTTTCTTCTGCACACCACACGTGTTTCCACTTTTCTTCTGCACACCACACGTGTTTTTCCCTTTTCTTCTGCACACCACACGTGTTTTTCTCTTTGCTTCTGCACACCACGTGTTTTTCCCCTTTTCTTCTGCACACCACATGTTTCCCCTTTTCTTCTGCACACCACACGTGTTTCCCCTTTTCTTCTGCACACCACACGTGTTTTTCCCTTTTCTTCTGCACACCACACGTGTTTTTCCCTTTTCTTCTGCACACCACGTCTTTTCCCTTTTCTTCTGCACACCACACGTCTTTTCCCTTCTGCACACCACACGTCTTTTCCCTTTTCGTCTGCACACCACACGTCTTTTCCCTTTTCGTCTGCACACCACACGTCTTTTCCCTTTTCTTCTGCACACGCCACGTGTTTCTCCTTTTCTTCTGCACACCACACGTGTTTTCCTTTTCTTCTGCACACCACACGTGTTTCCCCTTTTCTTCTGCACACCACACGTGTTTTCCCTTGATGTGAACCAGATTCATTCAATATGAATGTTTTGTCATCACTCGAGCCGTGTGTTTGACTCTCAACATGACCGCCAGGATCCGTCTGCATCTTTTCTCAAATCAAATGCATGTGCATTTTTAAATTAAAAAGTAGGACAACAAGGAAGCTATTTCAGCTTCCTTTTCAATAAAAACATAGTGAAAATATATCAAACCTGATCAGTTTTAGAAGGAAAAAAAAGTTACTTTGGGAACCAACATGCGAGTCGACTCTTATTCGTGAGCTCAGCCAAGTGATTTGATTCACTAACACTGAGTCAGGATTCCCATCACTGCTCTGGCATTTCTGCTCGAAGGTCACACCAAGGGGTCAAAAGCTAGCATTCAGACTGAATAGTTGTTTGTCATCCTGTTTTGTGTCTGTAAGTCTACTGATTCATCCGGAACTCCTCAGTGAATCAAAGTGACAGCAGGCGTTGTGATGACACACAAAGGTCGTACAGCTGTAGTTGAAGATTTGAAGTTCCTTTGATGGGTGGAGTAAAAGAATCGGTCACAATTAGACGTCTGACTCAGTCTGGTACCTGACTTCCTGTTTTGGGTTCTGCAGGTGTGTGAGGAACAGAGGTGCGAGGAGGAGGTGTTTCCGTTGGCAGTTCAGTACCTGGACAGGTACATGGCTCACTATCTTGTGGACACATCCAGTCTACAGCTGCTTGGCACCGTCTGCATGTTCCTTGCCTCCAAACTCAGAGAGACGGTTCCTCTGAGCGCTGCTAAGCTCTGCATCTACACCGACAACGCCGTCTCCATCACACAGCTTCTGGTAATTTCAATAAAGAACTGATTATCTTACCGTCACAGTTTAACTGGTGTATGAAAAGTAGGCATCTTAACCCACACCTATCACAGTGACCTACCCAACACTCGAAGACTAAGTTTCACAATCATTTAGTTTTGTCTGAAAGAACACACATGTATAGTACAGTACACAGAGCGTCCGGAAATTATTCCCAGTATTCGCGTCACATCCCCACATCGTGTCATGTTACAGTCTTCACATAATGTGCTCTTTTCTTTTTCATAAATTTGCAAAGATTTCAAACAAACTGCTCTCATGGCATTATGGGGTATTGTTTGTAGAAAGGAATTTGAGTAAAATAATGAATTGAATCCATTTTGGAATAAGACTGTAACATAAACTGTGGGCAAGTGACGCGCTGTGAATACTTCCCACATACACTGTGTGTATAGTACTCTTAAATGTGTGTCCTAATACCCTGTGTGTGTGTGTGTGTGTGTGTGTGTGTGTAGCAGTGGGAGATGGTGGTTGTGTCTAGGCTGGACTGGGATTTGGCCTCGGTGCTGCCTTCCGACTTCCTGGAGCCACTACTGCAGGGCCTTCCCATAATTACCCATGACCTCTCAGTCCTGCGCAGACACACACACTCATACATCGCTCTAGCTGCTACAGGTAAACACACACAGGTACAGGTACACGTGGCCATTTTATTCCATACAGGTGTGTGTGTGTGTGTGTGTGTGTGAGAGAGAGAGAGATAGCCTGAGCTATGTGATGTGAAACCCCTCTCCCCCACCTGTGTTTCCTCATCCGGTAACTCAGGTAGCCCCAGGCAACAACAGACATGTTATGAGATATTGCAACCATTCTTGTGGGCTCACCACTTCCCGGTACAGACTGAGGGTGTATGAATGGACGGGGACACACCTGTCTGAGAGACACCTGTCTGATGGAGCGCGTATACTCCTCCCAGGCCTGCGGCATGGGGTCAGTGGGGTCACAGTGGAGGTGTGTGTGTGTGTCCATTGTGCTCTTTTTAGCAGAGCTATTAATACACACACACACACACATACACACACACAAAAACACGCACACACACACAGAGGTTTACTAGCTCTATATGTCACTACTGAATTCTATTGTGGATTATTTAGCAGTAGATCCTGGTCAGAGCAGCTTGAATAAAAAACCCCAATAATAATATTAACTCTTGCTGTGTATCTACTTCTGTTTTACACCCTACTACAGAAGTGTTGGTTCTGTGTGTGTGTGTGTGTTACAGAGTTCACATTTTCAAAGTATTGGCCCTCCATTGTCGCCTGTAGCTGTGCGGCTGCTGCAGTTCAGCGTCTGAACCTGCTGGACGGCGTGCTGTCCTGCGACACACTCCTGCAGCTCATGGCTAACGTCTTAGACGCTGACCTGGTGAGACTTGAGTTTACGTGACTGAAGTGTGATTCCAAATCCATTCAAATGACCAAAGTTCTCTTTGGATCTTTCATTAACACATGACGTGGAGAATAAGGAAGGCAGAACCTTGACCTGTTCCTGTGAGTGTTTTCTCATCTCCTGCGTTGTTGGAGTTGCTCTCTTGTCCGGGTTTTCCCACACGATATGCAAACAGGTTGGGTGGAGTGGCCGAGACGGCGGTCTGTCAATAAGGAAATGCTGCCTGTTAGCAGGTGAGGTAACGAACAGGAAAGAGCCGTGTTTGCTGCAGCTGCTGTAGGGCTGCTTGATTAAGGCAGAAATCATAATCACCATTATTCTTGTCAATATCGAGATCATGATTATTAAACACGATTACTCATTGACTTTGGAAACATCATGCATTTATTATTTATCACTATTCATCACTGGCTCGAGCTGAACTAAAAATACCCGTCTGAGGGGAGCGAGTTTGGGCGTTTAGGGAGGGGTGAATAATGACGTATGGCTTTTAAAAAGAAAAAACCAGGACATTCTAAATGGTGCACTTACATAGAGCTTTTATCCAAACCGCTTTATACTGTGTCTCATTCACCCATTCACACACACTCACACACACACACACACACACACTCACACACACTCTCTCTCTCACACACACACACACTCACACCAGTGGGAGCAGAGCGGCCATGCAAGGCGATAACTTACCATCGGGGGCAACTTGGGGTTCAGTGTCTTGGCCAGGCCACTTCGGCATGTGGATTCATGTGGATTCATGTGGAGTCATGTGGGCCAGGAATCGAACCGCCAACTCTATGATTAGTGGACAACCCGCTCTACCACCTGATCCACAGCCGCCATTGTGAAATGGAACGTGGTATAATAATTTAGTTTTCATATTCGTCTGAGGCCATAATCTAAATTGAACTGAAGAATTTGATTAATCTCACAGCTCTAGTTGCTGTGGCTGTAAATATCAGTAAGGAGTGTTGTGATGGGTGCGGGTCGGATTCGGGTCGGCTTCGGGTCGTGTGCACACATTAACGTGTTTTTTCTTCCTCTTCTGCTCAGGTGTGTCTCTGTAACTGTTATGCTGCCTTGGAGGAGACTCTGAAGCTTACTCTGCCCCCAAACACACCCCTGTGCAGGTCTTGATCACCTGTTCGTGGGGTCAGCAACACCTGTAAGGTTCCAGGAAGTCCCCGTCAACTCTGAGCTTTTCAGGGTCACCCAGACGTCTCGTTCGCTCCTGTCGGTTAGAATTGCTGTTTTATTTCACAGTAAATCAGTATGTCCAAATTAAAAAGATCGCTGGCCAGCCTTGACTAAACTGTAGCTTTTGGTTGATGCTATTTTCATTGAAATTAAAATACCATGTGACCATAGCTCATCTTTTAACCACACATTGAATCTGAGATGCCCAATTTAGGATGGTTCGGGGTGTAGTATCTCACCTGTAAGCTGCACAGCCTCTGAATCATCTGATCTTTATTTCCACTGTCTTCCTTCTCCAAATGAATGAACACACCGTAGCACAAGTAACTAAACTGCGCCTCATCTAGAGAAATATAAATAAATAAAAGGTGTGTGTTTGTTTGAAATGTTAATGGTTCCTGTGGGTGTTAACAGCACGCTCGGCTCGTATCCTTCACATTCTGTATGTTTTTGCACAATGTTTGAATTTCCCAGTTGACGTTTGCATGCGTGACTCCCGCTGTTTCACAATGTCTCCGCCCCCATCTCTGTCTCCATCTCCGCCCCCATCTCCGCCCCCGTCCCAGTGAAACCCAAGCTTCAGATATAAATTACATAACAACACTGTTCTTTACAAAAGATTGTGTTTAATTCTTATGATTGTTTTCACTTCACATGATTGTTTTCACTTCACATGACACAAAGCCATGTTTTCTATCAGGATAACAGTTTAAGATATTAGTTATTTAATTTGTTCTGAATGAGCATTAAGAGTTCGACAGAATGTGCTGACGGCCCGTCTCCTCTCCAGCGGCCCTCAGCTGAGTGAATCTCTCAGTATACTGTAGAACTGATTATTGGTACGTGTCGGATTACCACACAGAGTAGATCATCGTTAGCTTTGATCTTTGACTTCTCGACAAACTTCAGTAATCAGACTTTATGATTTGAGCTATAAAACTAATCATAAAGCCCGTCTGTTCAGTATTAAATGAAAAGATGAAAGCGAAAGCCGTTAGTTGTGTGTGCGAGTTTTTATTGACCCACTGATCCAGTATCGGTCTTTAAAAGGTCACGTTGGCGAACACGGGGCGCGGCAGGGTTTGTTTAAGACATGTACAGATTGTCTCTGAAGGGAACGTAAGCATCAGAAATACACGTCACATTGTTGCCTTGTTGGTCATTTTCCAGTTTGAGACGCGCAGTATTGCATGATAACATTGTTCCTGCAGTGTCTCACATGAAGGACCCTGCAAACGGAATAAACACACGACCATGCGGACGCTGGGAATGCTCATGGAAATAAAACTACTATTAAAAACATTTACATGAGTGAAAGTTGGACAGAAGCAACATTTCCTCTCGATCTCAAACAGTGGGACATGAGCAGGATTTTCATAAAATACAAATCAATTAAAAAACTCTGAGCGAGTACCGCTTACAAAACTGTTCTTACAAACACCTCGCAGTCCGTGTACATCTACTAACCCTGATCACAGTAAATCCATAAAGCAATAAACCGCCGTGTGTGCAGTTTCAGCACGGAGAGGTCGAGAAGCGTAATCATTTACAGGGTTAACACACTGTTGTGTGTTTGTTTTATTTCAAAACATCTTATCACTAACGGACTCTGAGCTGCAGAAGATAAACCAAAAGGTTTCCTTTACATTTCTTCTGGTCCTCATTTCTCTGCAGTCTCATTATCACCCCTTAAATGTCTTTTTAAACATGTACTTTCAGCATCTTTGGATCTTTTGCTTCATTTTCAAGCTTAAGGATCACTTTACAAGGTCCTGGTCTGACTCAGAGAGAGGCTCCAGACTCACCGAGTCAGACCTGTGGTGGTTAAGAGGAGAAGCGCCTCTCTAACGACAGCTGCTCTACTGACCAACACTGTTCCCTTTCTACCCTCCATTTTGGCTCCACTAATAAAACTACGGACTTCTGCCGACGTGACGGCTTAAATACGTTTAATATCTGGTTTTGGCTAGCTCTAGTTCCACCACCATTAAAGGCTAACGTTTTCAGTCTGTGATGGAGAACGTGCCTTCTCGAGTCGGAATGTGGACGCACGGCAAACTCGGTTAGTCGTCCTTCTGTGTTCCAGGACTGCGGTCTCCACAGTGATTCCTTTCCCGTGCAGAATCAGAACACGTCGGGTTTGAAGGCGTTCTGGTGTTAGGATCGAGTCAGCTAACGTGGGTGCCATTACAGGCGGACGTGTAGACCTTTTCACAGTCTGTGATGGAGAACATGCTTTCTCCCATCTGGTCTGTATCCCATAATTCCTGCCTGCTTTCATTCAGGTCCAATAGATTGTCAGCCGAAACACTGCCGCGCATCGAGGCGCCCCTTGCTGGACGATCCACCTTCTTTGCAGGTTCACGGCGATCAGGCAGGTCTAATCGATCGAAGGATTCTGACGAGAGGATGCTGTCCTCGCTGATGGCCATGCTGGGACGAGATCTGACGCCCCCAGGTGGAAGTGATGCTTCTAGCTGATCCAGCGAGCCGAATTCCCCGAATTCTTGCAAAACACCAGAGGAAAATCTTCCGTTACGTTTAAGGATTCCTCTACGTCTCGGTGGCATCGTCGTGCACAGCTCAAGGTGTGGTGTTTGGGTGGAATCGCTGCTTTCAGTGGACGAGGAGTAATAACCCGATTCCCTCTCTACTGGCTTCTTCAGGATTCCCTTGCGAGGGGGAGGAGCTTGAGGAGGAGGCGGAGGCTCGGCTACAGGTGGCGCTACTATCGCGTTCGGCATTTTTTCCTCCAAAGGCGGAACCTGTATTTCAGCGCATGGCTTCTGTTTCAAGTTGCCACGTTTTTTCAGGATGCCTTTAAACGGCCTGGGCGCAGTGTTCTCCTGCATGCTCTGAGAGACGTTGTTTTCTTTACGCGACCTGCGAATCGAGCGCTGACGAGTGATTGGCGCGTCTCCGCTCACTCCCCCTCCTGGACGCAGAAGGCAGCGCATTTTCGAGCCGCTGTGCAGCAGAGGTCGAGAAGTTCTTCGAAGCCAATCAGTGATTCGGGCCGAGTTGCTCATTTGTGATGACGAGGTGGTGGTAGTAGTAGGTGTTGTTCCTGCTGTCTCGTTCTCAGCCAGAAGAGGACGCTGGTAGCCCCAATTAAGCCACCAGTGGCCAGAAATTTCTTCTAGAGTCGCCCTGCGATCAGGGTTTACCATCAGCATCCAGCGGATCAAACCACATGCATCTGGACGGAGGGGGAGGAGACTGTGTCAATTCTTTACCAAAGCTATTTACATCATACCAGATCATTTACAACACAAATCTTTTACTTTTATATCAGAGCATTACGTTAATATAATATAATATAATAATAAAACCCAGACATGGTAACATTAGATCATACACTGTGGCTTTTCTAGTCCACGGATTCGTTGAAGAAAGATACACCATGAGTAAATAACTTTCCACAGAACATGCACTTCCTGTCACCTGATGGCGTGGCGGGTTTGCGGTAGTTTCCGGTGCTGATTTGTCGCACCAGCGTCCTGTAGTCGTGGCCGTCGAACGGCATGGCTTCATGCACCAAGGCGTACAGGAGGACGCCCAGAGACCAGCTGTCCACCTCTGGCCCTTTATACGGCCGTCCGTTAACGATCTCAGGAGAGGCGTACAGCGGGCTGCCACAGTACGTCTGCAGGTACTCGTCTCTCCGGTACAGGTTCGACAGGCCGAAATCGGCGATCTGAAAACGCAACCGCTTTATTAACGACACCGTCATACATCATCTCACATCACGTCAGTCAGATTTGTGTTCCCATGGTAACCGACAGCTAGCGTATGGCACTCGCGAGCCTTACGCTACGTTTCTGCCCATGAGCACAAAGCCATGTCGAGAGAGCGGTGGAGAACATAAACATCACGTGCAAAGCGTCTGGTTTATTTACCGCCGAAACGCTGAGCAGCGAAAGCAGAACATCATTTTCCAACACAAGCCTGATAAATATCAAACCTGGTGAACCTGAAGGGTGTGTGTGTGTGTGTGTGCGCGTGTGTGAGAGTGAGAGAGTGTGTGCGGTTCACAGGTGCAGAACATCGCACTGCATATACACACACAGGGTGTGAGCTTTACTGCCGTGTTTATTCTCACGTACAGAGCAGGTGTTGAGCGTCTCACCTTCACGTCTCCATTCCCGTCCAGCAGGATGTTCTCCAGTTTCAGGTCGCGGTGCACGATGCCGTTCTGCAGGAGAGGAGCGGGAAAATGAAGCGTTAAATCAAACCGCTCCGAAAACAAAAAGACTACAGCTGCAAAAATCCCTCAAACACCACAAGGAGGAAACATCAAAGCTCCATAAAAAGCCCACTTTCACTTATTATTCCATCTGGAGTGTGAGGAGCGCTGGAGAAATAACACCAGGCGCTTTCTGTGCTTTATCACTTTTCCTCTCCTGCTGTTCCACTTTATATGCTTTTTAAATTATACCATGTGTGATTACATTAAGAGATTTCATCATCAGAATAATAAGAAGAATAATAAACTCATTGTGCTGTCACGGTCTTTGGTGAAGGTCATGTCTTTATGTGAGATTTCTGGAGTCTGGTTCTGACTCGGATTGATGTATACATGCAGGGTTTATTGGTGCGGGTGCAGGTTTGTTGTGGGCTCAGCAGAAAGCGGACCGGTTCAGTCTGCTCGTCCTGTTCCTGTTCCACCGAGCTCTAAATAAGGTCATAGAACAGCCCCAGCGCGAGGAATGTGAGCTACGCCGCCCTGTTGTGTTTCTCGGCAGGAGGGAAGACCTTCAGCTCGCCGATTCCCAGAAACCAGAGATCGTTACGGGGAAAACCGAAGGAATGAAAAACAAACAAAAAAAAAGGGGCGGGGACAAAAAGAGGGAAAAAAACCCAAAACCCCACACACTCGTAGAAAGGAAGAAAAACTTTCCAATTTCACAAACTGCTTCCGTTTGGGAGAAGACAGAAGTTCCTCCTTACACCGAGTGCTGCGAGTGACCTCTCGGCTCATTTACTCCCCTCACACACAGTGTATAAAAGTCTTGGCACTCAACTCACTCAGCTGCTCTTTCTGATCGAACACGTTAAACACGACACTCACAGGAATTTATTTTTATCCTTCAGATTTACTCAAATGATTAAATCATGTTAAAGTGGCCTACAAGGTTCAGGGTCCGATTGAATTTAATGACATGTTGAGGTCTCAGTGTTAAGGGGCGGAGCTTCATATCGCACGCTCTTACAGAACAACATGCTGACATCTGTTTCCGTCTCATTTCTGTTGCTTCATTGCTCCTGTTTGCTGTCTGTGTGGTTATATAAGGCTGTGTGTGTGTGTGTGTGTGTGTGTGTGTGTGTGTGTGTGTGTGTGTGTGTGTGTGTGTGGTCAACAGTCAAACAATGCAGTATGGGTGTGGACTGAATTCTGTAGAAGATCCTACAGTACTCAGTTGTGTGTGTGTTTTGTCTATATAATTGACAGCAATTTTTTGTTGTTGCTGGTTGCCATGGATTCAGTGGTACAGCCAGGCGAGTGTGATTCAGCCACACACACACGACGAAAAACCAGACGTCTTGTCTAAAATGTAAAAATATTCCTGAGGGAAGTGTGTGAATAAAT
>JAFFST010046243.1:21465-41316 GCA_022414735.1 Noturus placidus | reverse complement strand
GGGTGGGGTGGGGGAGGGGAATGGTATAATATTTTCATGAGCGTGTTTGATTGGCATTGAGTGAAGCGTTAAAAAAAAAATTCCAACAAATCACTGCCAACAGTGGTGGGATTCGAACTCGCAACCTTCTGAGCGTTAACGACAGAGCCACGTCTTTCCAACCAACCCCCGTTACAGCATATAGAGTGTGTGTGTAGTTGCACGGGCTGGAGAGGACGTCCAAGCATCACACAACGCACCGTCCAAGATAACGCTACGGCTGAAGTTCGGCGACGTTAATTCTCCGCCTCTGCGGCGTGTTGCCCATCCGATCACTTTTCCGCTCCGCCGTTAAGATTAAGATTGAGTCCTGGATGACTGAAGACCTGTACAGACACCGAGACTGTTGTGTTTATGGTCTTAGCGTGCTTTTGTGTCTACATGAGAACATTTTTCCCTTCTGCTCCACATGCGTGCTCGCACTTGCCTAAAGACCGTAAAGCTTGTGCACAAAGCGAACACAACCACAGGAGCTTAACCCTCGTGTTCGCTTGACTGCTTCGCGTCGCCTGCTGCTGCACGATTCCATTTCAGAACAATACAAACCGTTTTTAAAATTCCCAAAGCTTATCAAAGCAAAGTGGATATGAAAGAGCACCAAAATGCCTATATCTCCGTACCACTAACGGCAGGTGTGCGTGTGCGCGTGAGAGTTCAGGTGGGAATGAGACAGCCGATAGCGTCGTCGTTTTGGTTCGGATTTGCACACGGCGTTAGGAAAACACCATCTTTGATCTTTTTGGTTTTTATGTTCTATATACATACGGCTGTGTAAAGGGACTTTTGTAACGTTTTCGATTTTCGCCACCGGCGTGCGTATCTTTGACCGCTCGATTGATCAGTACCATGAAACCGTGACATTTTAGGTTACGCTCTTTTGTACCTCTCGTGAAGCAAGCACGAGGGTTCTGCTTATTTCTGCGGGACCGTTTCGGCTACACGACGCGGAAATCGGAACGCTGCCACCTCCGGACACGTTCTGGCGTATAAAACCTGGCCCAGCGCTTCTCGCTACGGCGTGTGGAGAGATCTCTGCAATACTCCTCCCTGTGATACTGTTTATTAGGATCAAGTATACTCGAAGGGAAACCAGAAACACACAAAGGCATGGTTGTTTGCTGTGCTTGGCGGTTTCCAGCTAAGCACGACAACGTGCACATGCCTGCTTCGTGAAGGCTTTAGCTTATTTGAGTATTTTCTCTCTCTCGCGCGCGCGCGCGCACTCTCGCTCTCTCACATGGCCGCAGGTCTATTTTGGAGTTGTTTGCTTATGCCAGCCAAGAACAATCTCCCCTGGTCTATTTTTGAGCGGTGGAGCTAGCAGGGGCTGTTGCAGCCCGTTGCATAATTGGACTTTCACCTCTCTGTGTGTGTTTGGGAGAGTTAATAAACAGCAGAGGCTGTCATTGAGTTGACTTTGTGCTGGCGCTCGAGAGGAGAAAGGAGAGCTGCTGCTGCTGCTTGTGGTGGTGTTGTCGTTGCAGCTGCCTCGCGGCAAATCCGACAAAGTACAATGCCTTATAATTACATCTGATTGCAGCCTTATTTGTAGTATAGCATTAACTTTTATGTTCTGGCCAGGTTTCGCTAGCTTTTAAACACAAACCAGAGCGCAGTTTATAATTAAAAAGGTGCGTGCTCCTGGCCTCCTGTACTGTACAACCTCGAACAAGTCATCGCTCTGGATTCAAGGAACTGCCCCGTTTTCCTTCTCCGACGTGCTTCTGCAGTGTTTCAAGGACCCGGACGCACCACAGGCGAAAGATCTGATTTTCAATAATGAAAACACGACGGGAAATTGCGATTCAGTGTTTTTCACATATCTGGAATATATTTACATTTACATTTATTCATTTAGCGGACGCTTTTATCCAAAGCGACTTACTAATGAGACACACTCACACACCAATGGGAGCAGAGCTGCATGCAAGGTGCTAGCTTGCCATCGGGGGCAACTTAGGGTTCAGTGTCTTGCCCAAGGACACTTCGGCATGGGATCACCCGGGCCGGGATTCCAACCACCAACCCTACGATTAGTGGATTAGTGGACAACCCGCTCTACCGACTGAGACACAGCCGCCCTGTGGCTATATATCTAGGGAATTGATGCGACTAGAAATCCAGATATGCAAATTTAGGGAAGGAACGCCCCGCCCTAAACAAACCTATATTATCATATATATGTCATTTGCATATTGGAACCTGATAGGCTCGTACATTTTATGATGCAATAACACGTTTGTGGTCAATTCTATACCACGTGCACTCAATTGATCCCTCTGTTCTTACGCTATATGGCCAAAAGTTTGTGGACCCCTGACCATGACACCCATTACAGATTTAGTTCCACTTTTCTGAGAAGGATTTCCACTAGATTTTGGGGCGTGGCTGTGGGGATTTGTACGAGGAGGCCTGGGGTTCCAGTTCATCCCGAAGGTGTTCAGTACCAGCCTGCGATATTTTCTAGCGTTTCCATCCCTCCAAATGTTTGTAAAAACGAGTAGCCTCATTTGAGCCACCACGACCCTGACCAGGCAGATACTAAGGATGAAAGATGTTCTTTTTTTGTCACACGAGCTTCCTATTAGGCCAATCCCACTAACTCGCTACTTCCTGTGGGAACGCAGTCCTCATACACGCCTCAAGTCTCAGCTTTCTAAAAAAGCCAGGACCGTTGTAGCTCGGTGGTTAAGAGGTTGGGTTACGAGTTCCAAGCCACCACTGTTGGGCCCTTGAGCAAGGACCTTAAGCCTCATCTGCTCAGATGTATAAATGAAATAAACGTTAGTCGTTCTGGATAAGGGCCGTTAATGTAAGTATAGTGTTTCTTCCATTCTGGTATTTATTTACCAGAGAAGGATTTCCACTAGATTTTGGGGCGTGGCTGTGGGGATTTGTGCGAGGAGGCCTGGGGTGCACTCGGGGTTCCAGTTCATCCCGAAGGTGTTCAGTGGGGTTGAGATCAGGGCTCTGTGCAGGACACTCAAATCCTTAACACACCGTGTCGTCACGGAGCTCGCTTTAAGCTGGAACCGGTTCTGGAACCTCAGATCCAGTGAGGAGGAATCTTAATGCTTCAGCGTACAGAGACAATCTATACAATTGTGCGTTTCCAAATTTCAGGCAACAGTTTGGGGATGAACCACATACGTGTTCTTCAGCTTGTTATGAAGGAACGCTCCTCTTCGTCCCAACGGCTTTAAGAAGAACATCCGCACACCATAATAATAATACGTGACTCTTTGTTTTCATACATGTGCGATTCATTTATACAGCCGCGATTATCAGGAAAGATTCTTTAAGCAGCACAAAGCCTACACGCACTAATCTCCAACGAGACTCTTTCTCTGATCCGTGTGTGTGTGTGTGTGTGTGTTAGGGCTGCCGTTGTGGAAAGGCCCTAATCTAAAATCCACTGCGGCAGAGATGGCAAACAGATGTGGCGAACCTACAGTAACTTAACTCGATCGTTGATCTGCCGTGTACGACATGGGCTCGGTTTGCGTGGCCCTTTCACAAAGACAGCCGTTGATCTTAGTCGTTTCCGTTCGTTTTGTCAGTCGAGAGGAAAGACGCAGACCGTCGACTTTGAGAAAGGAAACGGAGAGCATGACACCTATGCGATAACTCGTCTGAACGGAGCATGCGGATATATCGATAAGAAAGAGACCTCGCTATCCGCAAACATCTCCGATCACACATCTGTGATTGGTTGGCGCCCTGAGCTCCCTGGGCGAGGCTCCCCCCACGACCCTGTGTAGGATAATCGCATGGATCGATGTCTTCATGAAACCTGCTGCTTGTTCATGCGAGAGACATCAGAGGTATTTCCTCGAGAACGTCTTTCATTGATGGACCATAATACACACGTCCATGATTTTTATAGTCCACAAGTTCAGAGTTTTATCGTGTGGGTCTCTCTCAGTGAGTTTGCGAGTGCGGTATGTAGCGAGCACTGTGCTGATTTCGGGAGCAGGTGGGGTTGCTGACTGACTCAGACAGTTGCTGACACACACGCACAACACAGCCACAGTATGACTACCAGATATGTTGATCTACACAAAGATACCACCAGACACTGCTCAGTCACAACACAGATATAAATAGTCCTCCGCAGTCACGCGTTTCCTTAAACAGTAATATAAATATTCGTATCTAGAATCGGGTTTGAATCCAAAGTGGGCGTGGTTTAAACACTAATCCCGCTCGCACAGTTATTATTTTTGATTGTACCAGCCTGCAATATTTTCTAGCGTTTCCATCCCTCCAAATGTTTGTAAAAACGAGTAGCCTCATTTGAGCCACCACGACCCTGACCAGGCAGATACTAAGGATGAAAGATGTTCTTTTTTTGTCACACGAGCTTCCTATTAGGCCAATCCCACTAACTCGCTACTTCCTGTGGGAACGCAGTCCTCATACACGCCTCAAGTCTCAGCTTTCTAAAAAAGCCAGGACCGTTGTAGCTCGGTGGTTAAGACGTTGGGTTACGAGTTCCAAGCCACCACTGTTGGGCCCTTGAGCAAGGACCTTAAGCCTCATCTGCTCAGATGTATAAATGAAATAAACGTTAGTCGTTCTGGATAAGGGCCGTTAATGTAAGTATAGTGTTTCTTCCATTCTGGTATTTATTTACCAGACATCAGCTGATCATTCTGAATAATGTATCTGGTAACATCGCTAGTACTTGGCATACAGTGTCTAAAGAAAAGGAATGAATAGTCTCAGTATGTGAAGTGTACGACTGTTTTTTTAATATATATACACACACACACACAATATACATATACATACTATATACATACATTATATACACATGCATACACACACACACACATATATACATACATACACACACAGAGTTATATACGGTGTTACTCTTTCCTGTGTGTGCAGCTTCCGTACCTGCTGCTGAACTCTCAGGGTGCAGATGTCAAGTCACGCATGCACCCCGTGGTGTTCGGAGAAAGCATCGAGGTGAACCCCAGACCCACCACAGAGATGAGGTAAACACACACACACACACACACACCCCACTAATAATTTCTGCCAAAACGCAGACTGAGTCCATGACCGAGAACTGCTTTTGCTCCATCTGCTACTCCGATTAGTCTTATTCAGGAATAGGTTATTTTCACAGGAAATGTCGATCTATTCGAGGAATCCTTGAAACTGAGATCAATCTAAACATACTGTTCACACACCATCCACCTTATTTTTTTATCCAATTCATGTGACACCATTTATAAAAATATCAACCTTTATTTGGTAAAATGTTGACTTCGATGGATGGATTTTCTTTGCTCTATTTTTATTCTGATAGCAACGCCGCACAGCTAGTCAAGCCTTCTTCACCTTGTAAATGACATTTAAAAAGTGTTATTAGAGAACAAAGATAAAATTCAGATTCTCTGAATATGCAAATGAGTAACACCAGGAACACATCAATCCTACATGGGCCCCTCCCCCTTCCCTCATAACTCAGCATTGCATGCTCTTCATTTGCATATCAGGACTGGGGTGTAATATTTTGTGACACTACTCGTCGACACGAGTTTAAATTTTTCATATAAAGGATGCGCTGACCCACGGGTTTGGGATCGGACCGGATTATAAAAACAGCTCTTGGTGGTGGATTTGTTTTTGTTTTTTTTCAGTCTACAACACGTCCAAACTCTAGATCAGTGGAAATATTAAACATTCTGTCTTGTGTGTTCAGGTTCAGCTCCGAGGTGAAGTACGACTCGCACCGGCACTACCGTGACGAGGTTTACTGTGCACGGGTTCCCACGGTAACCTCCTACAGCGAGACGGTGGTGGCGCTGCAGAACCACACGTGGCGCAGCTACAAGTCAGAGGTTCACTTCCTGCCACGGCACCGGCCCATTCACTACCAGAGCACGGCCATCGTGTACCCCAAACACGCCTGTAACACGTACCGCACCACGCTGCACTACAACGCCAACGCCGCCGGACGCCGCAGGTTCGTGTCCACAGTGAGGCTGGAGTCGAGCGAGGACGGCAGTCCCTGCATCATCTACACCGAGGAGCTGTGAGGCACACTCCTGTACAAACTCACCATCACAAAGCTAAAACTCGTCCTGGGTGGAGCAACGGACGACTCGTGTGACAGGACGACGTACAGACTTCCCCCTGAAAGGACGTGACCGAGACGTTTATTTCGTCTGTCGCGAAGTCAGTACTATATATAAAGCGAGAACAGTTTCAGTAAGGTAGCAGTTCGTCTTTATTTTACAGTCGGGAGGTGGGTTAAACCTATCGTTCTTTTGTCTGTTTACTCGTTCTTGCAGTTACACTCCTCCGCTATAAAGAAGAGTCAATAAATCAATGCTGTAAAAAAAATAAATCCTCAAAACTGTCCGGCATGGTACAAAATACAGGGGGGGGGGGGGGGGGGGGGATTCATGCCAGGAGTAGTACAACTTCCTGCGAGTTGTATAAATGCTTGATTGCACTTTTGCTAAGAAGATTTTTTCTCTTTTTCTTCCTTTCTTCTGGCTACGGTGATTTGGGTCGAGCTGAGGAGGGCAGCGTACGAGCACTTGAAAGATCGGACCAATGTTTTTATATAGATCAGAGAACGAGACGTGGGAGTTCGTAGCACACCGGTTCATTTAAAGCGGTCTGAGAACACGGGCCTTGAACCAAAGCACCTTTTCGCTCGGGACTCCGGACCTGCGGTTAATAAATCGATCTGTTTGAAGTTGAACAGTGGAGCGCGGACGTGTCGAGAGTCCAGGAATAACAGCGAGCATAAAGATCTGCACGCGCAGTCCAGGCGAGTTTCGTTTACAAAATCACCGACACTCCAGCCGGATAATCTCATTTACTTCAATGGAGAGACCAGTGGTGCTGTATTTTCCTGACTATAAGACACTAAAAAAAAATTTCCACCTACCAATAGCAATGAAGGGGGCGGGACCGTGATATCTCTGGTCCGTAAACAAACTGCTTATTATTCCACTGACATGCACTAGGACGTTTTTTTTTTTTTTTAGAAGTAATCGCCGTTATTTATACAGTTATAAATATATACAAGACTCAAAAGGCAGTTTATTGGAGTTAATCGTTTGGATTTTGTCGCTTTGCTGAATCATTTAATCTGTGTAGAATTGTCGGAACTACAGTGCCTTGTAAAAGTATTCATCCCAGTCGGTGTTGCATTACAACCCGGAATTAAAAGAATTTTTTTTTATGGTTGAGGAGCTGTACCAAGTCGGGCGGTACCTCCCTGCCGATTACAGATTACTCAACCGATAGTTTTTAAAATGGATACCGAATGAAAACGTAACGGGGTAAAAATGTTGAACTTCATTACAGAAATAAACCTAAATATAAATATTACCATATATTAAAGAAAATAAGACACACATCCAAACCGAACTAAAAAGTAACACTCCAAATAACAAATAAAATTGTTCAGGATAATTTGTATTTCGCCTCTAGAGGCCGCTCTTGTACCGTATTATAATAATAGTTCAAGCAGTTGCTTATAGGTGCCAATTAAATTGCAAAACCGGTCGATTGGTCGACCTCTACAAATAATTATTAAGACAAAACAACAACAAAAAGTGTGTATACGTGCACAAGTACTCCTTGGTGGTCTTGTTGCTTGCGTAGTGTGTTTCAGACACTGTGGTCGTTCAGAACAGGTGTATTAAGGCCCACCTGTGAGCAATTAAAGTGTCATGTGATCCGTCAACATGATCTCAGTAATCATGTGACACTGATTGCTCACAGGTGGACCTTAATCAAGCACTTATGAGTGTCTGTAGGGGTGTAATGCAACACATCAGGAAAAGGGGGTGAATACTTTCACAACGCATTGAAATCACCACAGTGTAGCCAAATAGAATTCTACCCAGACTTCAGGGCAGACCTTTGTGTCTTCTAATCAGGAAAACACACCACGCGGCAGCTCTTTGATATTAGCTGGTAAATATCACAGGAGGATGTTGAGGGATTCGGGAACGATCTCCGCCACGTCACGTGTCCAGGCCGGTCGGAAGGACGCCGCGGCGTATCCTCTCCGTCTTACAAACACTACATTTCTGTAAATCTTTCACATTTAAAGTTACGATGTCTTCGCTCACTCTACGGGGATTATTATTGCTCTTAATCCAGAGGTGTGACTCGTCATCTGGGAAACGTATTCTTAGCGTCCAAAAACGGTGTGCTTACGTCAGTGTACGTGAAGGACAAGGTCATTAGTGTATAGGGTTTTAGACATGGAACCGAGGCACCACGTGATGAACGATAAAGTAAGGTGAGAAAGAAATAAGGTAAGAAGTTCACGAGACGCTCGAATGACGAGGCAGAGTCACACGTGGCTTTGTCCAAACGGACGGGAGCGATGGACAAAGTAAAGTCGGTAGGACGGGAATTTGGAAATGTTGATGAGCGGAGATGTTCCTGTAAACGTTTGGATGGAAGATGCTCTCTGATCACGAATCGTTTTTACTTTTCCATGTAAAAGACTTCCTGATGTATATGTTGCATATGGCACTTAATGATTCTCTTTATATTTTTGTATTCCCAAGTTCTTATTGTTTTGTTTTGGGCAAAAGATCAGAAAATAATTTAAGACATAGTGTATACCTTAAACCAACAAATAAAATCCCAATTCCTTCGTCTTTTCTTTGGTGGATTTAAGAGTGATGATAAAAGGATCATCTTTTCCTTCACTTCGTTTTACAGTCAAATGCAGGGCAGAATGTTTGAGCTGAAAACACCAAATAAACAAAGCAAGCTAGATGCAAAGAGGAGTAAGAGGGAGTGGTGATCGTGGAGGGGCGGAGGAAGACCGGAACGTCATGGATTCAAATCCCAGTACTGACGCGTAGACACCAGAACCTCAGCTGCATGCTTGGAATCGTGTAGTGGTCAGCAATCCTGTTCCTGGAGATCTACCTTCCCGAGCGTAATCGTGCCCACCTGACCATCTAATCTCTGCCTTAAGAAGTTCTTGATCAACTAAAACTGGGCGGCTGTGTCTCAGTCGGTAGAGCGGGTTGTCCACTAATCCACTAATCGTAGGGTTGGTGGTTGGAATCCCGGCCCGGGTGATCCCATGCCGAAGTGTCCTTGGGCAAGACACTGAACCCTAAGTTGCCCCCGATGGCAAGCTAGCACCTTGCATGCAGCTCTGCTACCATTGGTGTGTGAGTGTGTCTCATTTGTAAGTCGCTTTGGATAAAAGCGTCTGCTAAATGAATAAATGTAAATGTAAAACAGGTGTTGGTTGGAGATGAAACCTGCAGGAGGGTAGATCTCCAGGATGATGAGGTTTGGTGACCACTGGAATAATCACTGTTGATACAAATCGCATGTTTTGAGGTTGATCGGTGGTCTTACAACACATACTGTGATATTCTCTGATTTACTACTACTGCTGACGACATTCTATCTGTCTGTCTGACTCTCTCACCCTCTCTATTAGTCACTGTCGGTCTGTCTCAGTATCTGTCTGTCTGATCGAGTGAGAGCTAACCTCGTCTTAAACCCAGCAGATCTCACTGGGCTGCAACAAATACGCCAGTGGCGATAACGAAAAATAAACATCCTCAGCACCTCAAACTCATTCAATGTATTTACGGAACTAGTTTTCTGCACCGTCTGATGGCGTACGCAGAACGTAGTCATTTTCTTTAATCGCAGGTGTATCGTTTGAACTTTATCGTATATATCGTCTACGGTTGAATTCGGCCAAGCGCTCCTAAAAAAAATAAATCTTCTCACACAGAGTGACGAGTCTTAAAACATCCAAAGCATGTAGCGAGTATAACTCTGTCCATTAGCGCTCTTTGTGTGGTGACAAATGATGGACGTCTACTGATGAGACGCTCTGGCGCCATCTTGTGTCTGAAACGTCATCAGTTGAACCAAGACAGTTTATAGATGTACAATTCTGGTGTTTCCAAGTGAAAACGGAGCAGAAATTTCTTCCAAAGAATCGGTTTCCCCATCGGCTGACCAAAGCAAGTGCAGAACAGACGTTTTGTGGGAGAAACCACCTCGGTTTCTCCCACAAAACGTCTGTTCTGCACTTGTTCTGCTCAAGAGGGTTGGAGTCGACCCAAATCCTCGGAAACACTACACAAATGTGATATGATGATTAAAAACATTAACAATAACATTACATTTACATTCATTCATTTAGCAGATGCTTTTATCCAAAGCGACTTACAAATGAGACACACTCACACACCAATGATAGCAGAGCTGCATGCAAGGTGCTAGCTTGCCATCGGGGGCAACTTAGGGTTCAGTGTCTTGCCCAAGGACACTTCGGCATGGGATCACCCGGGCCGGGATTCCAACCACCAACCCTACGATTAGTGGACAACCCACTCTACCGACTGAGACACAGCCGCCCAGATGGTATGGATACAGATTTGAGAATATGTCGTACTTCTGGGTACCGAGATCGAAGTGAATATTACTGTACTACTGATTAGCACGCCTCAATCAGGGACGTCGTAGAACGTTATTTAGATCGGTTTACGTACAAGCGCGTTGATGCACGTACGATACGAAGATCGTTCTAGATCGCTCACAGCTAGCTACGTTAGTTACCTCAGATCGAGTTGCGGGTTTTGTAACAAACAGCTTCTGTAACAGCTCAGTCCCTACAGGATCTCGCAACTTTTTTGGTCTTTTTTCGTGTTTTTGCGGAAAACTACTTAATTTGCAATCGCACGAAATTATTCCACGGTGACGTTTGTTGGAAAACGAGACCTTTCCACTGTACCCGTGTTCGACGCACTCGGATCGAACATGGCTTTCGCCGAACGTCACATGACGCGTCCCGGCCCGTACCCAATTAAAAATTTGAATTCCGCGTAAAATTTCTGCGATCGCAAAATCCCAGAGGAAAGACTCGCGGCTGTAAATAAAGCACGTCTTGGTCTTCGTCGTGACAGAATCCCTCGTCAAGAACGATACACCGCAGTTACAGACCGGTCATATTTACCCTCCTAGACGTTTATATCGTTACGCGCCGACGGTGACGAACACGTCGTCTCGATATTTAAAGCTTCGCATTATGATGAAAATACGTCCGTTTGCCGGGTCGTCTGTTGATTAGCGCAACAACGTACGCCAGACTTACATCACATCGTATCATGAGCGATCAGATGCTGGCGTCGGAGGATTTGTACACGTACGAGTAAAACAAAAATGTTATTAAATAAATAAATAAAGCACGGTATCGGTATCGACGCGGCCCTAGCGATAAATCTGACCGCGGGTGTGCACCGTATTCACTCCTCTTGCACCTTGTCAATCATCACGTGATGGACACTTTACTACTCACCGACCGCCCCCCCCCCCAAGGAATATGATGACAGCAAACACGTAAACACAAACACATCAATGGCAATAAGCTTTTTATTTAAACATTAAGGCAGTGTCTGTTTTTGTTTGTTTGTTTGAAACCCCGTTGAATTTTTGTACACTGCTTATCCACAAAGCTTGCTGGTGGCCATGTTGATGTTCAACAGTGTGAATAACAGTTTCTCTGTGAATATCCACCTCGCAGCAAATCACATAAATATGTACACCCTTTTTAGGCCTATTTACACGCCACACTATAATTCAGTGGGTTGGAATTCTGTTTAAAAGAGAAGAAAAAAGAAAAGCAGACAAATACGGTTGTACAAAATGGATGACACCCGACCCCTTGCGTTCATTCCTACCCTAAAGCTGTGAACGGCGTCCGCTCATTGTCCCCGTCCCTTTCTTTCCTCTTAATTTGTTGTTCTGGAAAGAAAGCTACTTGTTTTCATGTCTCTTCGTCGTTCGGGATTGTGGATTAATATTTGTATAGGAAGAAAAAAAAAAATTAACCCTTAATTAAATGACTGAAGTTGCCTTCTTATGTAACGCTCTGAAGTTTAAACCCCACCCCCCCCCCCCCCAAAAAAAAAAAATAAGGGTCTTTTTTTTAAAAACTAAATTTATCATTCGCTCCAAGTTGAATGAACAATATCGTAGTGCCTAAAAACAATATCTAGAGAACGTGACGAAGCCCCGTTTACACGGAATAAACACACAATAATAATACACACACGATCGCTTCTCAACACGCGACTAATATTCCTTTAAAAAAAAAAAAACTCCCACTGAGGTAAACCTGTGGAATAGAATCATAAAAGTCTTTATTATATACCAACGTTAAAGAGGGATGGATTTATTGATTTATTTTTTTTTTATGAAAAAACAAAAACGTAGCAAACAATAAAATTTGACGTATATTTAAAGCACATGCAAAAGTAATTGTATAGTATTTATAGCATCACGGATATCAGCGTCGCGTTTCAGAGACGTGTTAGTGTGAGGACGTAAAATCCACCGCTCTCAGCAGTGTGCGCGTGTGTGTGTGTGTGTGTGAGAGAGAGAGAGAGAGAGAGAGAGCGGGAGGGGGGGACACACCAGGTGTGTCAAGAGTGAGAGGGGAAAAAATAAAACTAAACAGTTGTGCGTAGTCACTTGGTAGTTTTACCTTCAGTACATGTACGTCTCAAATAAATGGCGCTTAACACCAGAATCCTTTTTGTTTTGTTTGTACACAACAAAGGGATACAACATTTATACACACATGAGGTGTTGGGTTTGGAGTCCCAGTGAGCTGAGAAGTCCACTCGCTGTGGGCGGAGGTCCCCTTCCTCAGAGAGGAAACAATAATAACAACAACAACAACAACAAAAAAGCCATATGAGCATCTTCGAATAGATCAATCGTCCGGTTTTTTTTTTAAAAAAAGCAACGAGAGAGCAGTCTTCGATGTACATGGCTTTGATTTGGCGCAGTCTCTTAAACCGGGGTGTGTGTGTGTGTGTGTGTGTGTGTTTGTGTGTGTGAGGACTTCGTGGGGACCTGAAAAAGCAGCTTGGCGTCTGTATGCTCAGCTCAACACTATTTCCTCTCTGATTGTCGCTGGAGCATCGGACGTTTTATTTATTTATCATTTCAGTTTGTACAAAAAGGTGTATTGGTGAGAAACGTTAAAAAAAAAAAAAACAACAACACTGTATAAAGAAAGAAAAGAAAAAACCCCTTAAACGAATAATCGGCGTCCATGACAGGACAAACAAGAACCGTGTGCTGGCCAAGTGCTTGATAAAAACAAAACGCAAACAAATTAGTGATACACACACACACGAAAACAACAACAACAACAACAACACTTTGCAGCTTTCATGACAAGAAAAAAAGTTTCGAGTAGAGAAACCGTTGTGTAACAAAAAAAAAAGAAACTTTATCAGTGACATTAAAAATCAAATGTATTATGTACCTTGTAAACTAACACCCATGGAAAAGAGTGACACACGTGAGAATTTCTCTTCAACTGGACTGAATTTATGTATTTCAGAACAGAAGAACTGGAACTGGCTCGTTCATCTGATTTATCAGTGCGCACACACACACACACACACACACACACACGCACACGGTCCTGTGTACCTCAAAATGTGCCTCAGAAGCTCAAGTGGTGAATCAGAGTGTCTGTAAAAGCAATGCGCGACGCCACCGTCGGCCATTTTGGGCCGACACCACAGCCAAGATTTGTTCGCTCTGACGCAGCGAACAGAAAGCAAGCGCACGTCTACCAGATTAGAGTCAGTCAAACATCGTATCTCGACCGGCTGTGTGGTTTTGTGTAGTGGTTCGACACATGGATATGTTTTATCTGTTTAAAAAAAAAAAAAAAAAAAAAAACGGGCGTAGAGCCAAAAGAAAAAACTGTCATAGCAAAAGGATCAGACTCGGAAAAGAGGTGTGGCCTAAGATTTAAAGGCGGAGCTGTTAGCCAAGCTAGCCTTACTGTTTAGCTATGAAATGAAAGACGTCAACAAGCGAAGATGACTTGCTCGTTCCATTTTGGGCTAAATTACCGGTTTAAAACAGCAATGCATACCTGTAGGGTCTTGTGAGAGAGTGAGAGTGTGTGTGTGTGTGTGTGTGTGTGTGAGAAAGAGGCGAGAATGTGAGGATCCTGAGAGGCACTATGGAGAGTGTGAGCGATTTGTCGATGTAATATGAGCGGTCTTGGAGTGACGGCACACGCTAATGTCTTGTGTGCAAGTGTGTACATGCTTACGAGTACTCCTGCAGCAACCACGTTCACTAGGGTGTGTGTGTGTTGTACTTGAGAGAAGTGCATTAGCAATATGAGAATAAGCGTATTAGTTTGAACGTGTATGTGCTCTCTAGTGTGTTTCACTGCGTGTGTGTATCCATCCACGTCTCTGTTTAAAGTTTCAAGGAGCAAATAGAGGAAATATGTGTGTGTGTGTGTGTGTGTGTGTGCGCGCGCGCGTTCACTCGCTGTCGGACAGCGTCTCGTACTGAGAGCAGAGCAGCGGTTTGGGTTCCTCTTCCCAGGTGCGGCTCTGAGGCTGTGGAGGTCCTGCAGCGGGCTGGGTGGGCGACGGGGAGGGCCCGGACATCACCGAGCCGGGCAAACGCATCATCGTGAAGGGGTTACAGGGGTACGGGGTGGAGCCTGAGCACACGCAGCAACATAAACAACTTTGTGAACTTAGTAAACAAAATAGCAATTCTGATAATGACGTGACATTTTAATTTATAGAGTAAGGAATAAAATAAAACGCTTGGGGTTGTGCTGTTACAGGAAAATAATCAATAATCAATGAAGCGTGGTTACCGTTACTTTCCTATAACGCTACATCCTGGGTTTTATTTCTCTTACACACACACACATTTACGTTTTAGACGCTATAGATTCACTCTCTTCTAATTAACAAGAGAAAACATCAACAACTTATTGTCCTGAAGATTTCTGAAACCTTAAAGTTACAGCTCTACCCCCGACTCTTACAGAGCACCGACACTGGAGACTCCTTCCACAAAAATTTGTTTAATTCTGTGTAATAATGTGGAGTCAACTGTTACCATAGAAACAATAACTGTTCTAGAAAGCTCTGAGCTTCTGACCAATCCGAATTGAGAACTCAACATCGCTGTGGAATAATTTATACTGTATGAATGATATACACACACACACACACACACACACACACACCGTCCACTTTGTTAAGAACACCTGCACGTTCTTGCACTCTCTAGCAGTGCTGATTGGACAGCTGCATGAATGTGCAGGTGTAAATAATAAATAAGTGGACGGTGAGCGTATAAAATATTTACATTTGTAGTCGGCGTGTGGTTACCTGCAGACGACGGTCTGTCCTCCCACACTCGGCTGGTGAGAGGTGTGCGGCGGTTGCAGTCTCCCTCAGAGTGGACGGAGGACACAGAGGATGGTCTCTCTCCTCCAGACAGTCCGGGACCGGGAGACTTTGTCTTGCGGCCGTTGGAGCGCCCGCTGCTCTTTGATTTACCTACAACACACACACGCTACTTATAACCTTTTCTTCCCCAAACGTCATGAATGAGTGTGTGTGTAGGAGGGTGTGTTGTGTAGATCCATACCAGGCAGTGAGTAAGGCTCTTCAGTGCGTGGATCAGCAGCAGCAGGGGGTCCGGAGTTGGAGGCCGAGCGCTCGTCCGCCGGCTCGTCGTATTTTCCCATCAGAGCTTTGCGGATGATGGCCTCCAGGCCGATGGTGTTCCCGCTGGAGTCCGGAGGTGGCTGGCTACGCATGCTCACCGACCCTAAGACACCAGTGTACACCCAGTGTTACATTTCAAATTCCCCCATTTCAAATCCGCGTTTAGATTCTGTGTAGCGTACGCGCGTCCCTGTGAATTAGCCGTTGCTATAGAAACGATAACGCATTAGACCAATCAGATTTGAGAAGCACGAGATATACACTCACTGAGCACTTTAGGGACACCTCGAGCAGTTATCTAATCGGCCAGTCGTGTGGCAGAATAAAACTGTGCAGATACGGCCCAGCAGTTTCAGGCAACGTTCACATCGACCATCAGATTCTGACCGTGGCGTGATTGTTGGTGCCAGACGGGCTGGTTGGAGTATTTCTATAGCTGCTGATCTCCTGTATTACTATAGTATTCCTAATAATGTGGGCGGCTGTGGCTCAGTCGGTAGAGCGGGTTGTCCACTAATCCACTAATCGTAGTGTTGGTGGTTTGAATCCCGGCCCGGGTGATCCCATGCCGAAGTGTCCTTGGGCAAGACACTGAACCCTAAGTTGCCCCCGATGGCAAGCTAGCACCTTGCATGCAGCTCTGCTACCATTGGTGTGTGAGTGTGTCTCATTTGTAAGTCGCGTTGGATAAAAGCGTCTGCTAAATGCATAAATGTACTAATAAAGTGCTCAGTGGGTGTATGAAGACAATTTCATAATACACATAACGCTGTTTGGGTTGAGAAGCAGTATACAGCAACGTACATCTTTATAAAACTTCGACAGACCTTTTCTTTCTCTCGGAACTCTCGACGACGAACTGTTAATAACAGTGATATTAATTCGTCATGTCAGTGATCAGCTATATTAGAAGGTTACCTCCAGTAGCGGAGGCAGGCATGTTGAAGATCTCTGTGCCGGGCTGTCCCGAGTCTTGGGGAGAAAAATAAAAACCATGAGAATTTTAAGTCTTTTATACATGTATATACACAGCGATATTAAAAACGTGCTACGAACTCACTGAAGTCATTCTCGTTGCCCACGACCATCTTCTTGATCATCTCCTTCTTGCTCTTGACAATGGCGGAGTTGTTCTCGGTGAGTTTGCTGAAGAACGCAGGTGGCTGGGAGCTGCTGGACGGAGAGCGAGATCCCATCCTGACAGAGGGACGGCAGGAGCGGAGGAGTGAACGCTTTACGTGGTGTGTAACAGTATAGGAGTAGGTATACGGTATTCACGTCGGTGTGTATCGTGTGCGTGCTAACGACAGACGCCCATACCCTTGCTCTGCTTGTTCGCTGGGACACGCCGCCGCCTGGGATTCCGGCTCGGACACGCCCCCTGGTGGAGAGACCGGCTCGATGCACTCGGCGGACAGACTCACTGGGGACACTTTGCTCTGAGGAGGAGACCTGTGTGCATATGAAGACAAAAATAAATAAATAAAAGACTCTCGGAATGAGCTAAACCTGCTCTAACGACGCTAAATCGTAGACTGATATTTTTTTTATTAGTCTCACTGTGAGGGGTTTAAATACAAAGACGAGCTACATTATATTATCTTTATAACACTCTATTATTATAATACTCTATTAGTATTATTATTTCGGGTATCGGGGTACACGTCTCCGTACCGGTCTCTCAGCCTGTCACTGACGGAGCCCTCGGGGGTAAAGCGGCTGCTGACGCTCGGCTCCGAGGGCGTCTGGGGGGCGCTCGGAGGTCGAGTGAGGTCCAGCACGGGTGAGTTGTGGTAGCCGAACACAGGCTGGCCTCCTGCCTGGACCTGCTGTGATTGACGCATGTAATCTTTCTTAATGACCTCCTGAAACAGGAAAAGGAAGAACGGATTGTCAGAAAGTCTGCTTTAATTTCCCCTGGAACACGACACGAAACGAAAAAAAAAAAAAAAAAAAAAAGGCTCACGCTGATGTGCTGGGCGAGGGTCACCACTCTCTGGGAGCTTTTAACAGCAGGGGACGGGGGCTGCTGGCTGGGAGAGAGTCTCTCCTCTGGAATAAAAAACACACTGTGCTCCAGAGCCTTCTGCTGAGCTGCGGTGGGAAGGAAAGGGGGGTGGGGAGGTAGACAAAAAAAAACAAACAAACACGTCTAGGTTAGATAATATATTCTGCAGACCAAGTGTCACATTCTTAATCACACTGACTGACTTTAATGACACAAAAACGACTGCTTTTAGAAATCAGTACTAAATGCAGATGATGTTCAATACCCAAAAAGGTCTCCCTATGTGTGTGTGTGTATGTGTGTGTGTGTGTGCGCACGCACGATTCCCCTCTCTTTCAACACTCATCTCTTTCCTTCCCGACCCCCCCACCCTTGTTTTCCCTCTTGATTTTATACCTTCCCACACACACACACACACACAGTAAGAGCGTTCCCATAAGAGCTGAGAAACCCTGATACGAGTTACGAACGTTCTCAAACCAGCATGAACCTGTGGTCTCACCGAGCGCACGGAGCTCGTGGTCCTTGTTCTGAGTCTTATCCCTGTTCGCGATGCCGCTCTCGGTAGCCGGTATGGGAAGACCCCGGCCTGCCGCGAGCCCCAGGTGGCCGCCGGGTGCCTGGGCGAAGGCAGAGGAGTAAACGCCACCCCCGCTCGGGCTGGACATCTTGGCGGACTCTGACTTGGGCGGAACTCCGCGACTCTGGGACTTGCTCGGCTCCCGGCTCAGCTCTTTGACCCCGCTCGAGTCCGGGTAGGCCTCGCTGACTCTCTGGAGGTGCCCGCTGTAGTTTGGGTAACGTGAAGAACTCTGTGGCACGGACCTGGACAGGAGGATGAAACATAAACATCAGGACTGATTAATATCAGATACAGATAGTCGGACAGATCCGTCCGTCTGATTCCCGTGTCTGACCTCAGTACAGACGGGTTGCTGTGCTCTGAACTCTGCAGGTTTTTCGAGCTGGTGTTGTGCAGGACGGTGGGTCTGTGCTGGAGGCTCTCCTGGGGCCGAGGACTCATCGGGGACGCCTGGTGGCTGTAAGGCAGAGAAGGAGGACGCGAGCTAGAGCTGCTGCTGCTCCCGGTCTGCTCTGCTGCACCTGCAGAAAGCGAGAACAGACAGAAGTACTATTACACACACACACGCATGTACAGAACAAATGACACGCTGTTTATCTTATATTATACAGTGTCTTCAGCACTGTGTGTATCACGACAATTTTTTAAAAAAAGCGTGTGCGAGTCCACGTACCAGGTCTCCAGATGGGGGCGTGCTCTACGTTGCCGTGGCCGAGAGACTTCTCCCTCTCTCTGTCTCGATCCCGCTCTCTCTCCCTCTCTCTATCCCGCTCTCGTTCTCTTTCTCTCTCCCTCTCCCGGTCGCGCTCTCTCTCGCGTTCTCTCTCACGATCTCTTTCGCGCTCTCTCTCGCGCTCCGTCGGCGTGCCCTGGAGCTTGCCTATGTGTGCGCTTCCGACTAGATAAGAGAATAAATAGAAAGAAGAAAGAGTTTGCAGTGCAGTGTATGTTACACTGAACGCTGAGTGTGTGTGAGTGTGTGTGTGTGTGTGTATGTACCTGGTGAGATCGGCGAGGTGGTGTACACTCGGCTGGGGAACGTGGTCGGCGTTCCGGGGAGGTAGCTGATGCGCTCCATTTGTGACGCAGACGCTCCTGAAGGAAGTGAATTCAGGAAGTAAGGAGACGATGAGACAAATCACTAACAACATCATACTTTATCCATTTATAGTTGCTCTTAAAGTTGCGGTAAGAATAGGTGAGATGCTGGCGTGTGTGTGTGTGTGTGTACCTCGTGTCGAAGGCGAGTATGATAAAGTGAGCGGTGGGTCTCGAGGTGCTCTCAGTAGGTCTGATCTCTGAGTCATAGCTGCTGCAGGCCACTGGTGCATCTGCTGTGAGGTGATGTAGTCGGTGAAGAGTGTGTGTCTGTTCTCGAGGGCCGCCGTGTCCGGGAAGCTCCGTATTAGATAATGGGGATAAGGGTGGGGGTAACCAGGGGCGGGAGCCAGGTGTCGAGGCAGGTAATAAGCAGCTGAGAACGTCACAAAGTTTAGACACACTCGTCCTTTATTTTTCCACATTTTAGAATAATAATACACACACAAAATAAATATATATATATATATATATATATAAAGTATCTCACAAAAGTAAGTACACCCCTCACATTTGTGTAAATATTTGATGATACATTTTCATGTGACGACACTGAAGAAATGACACTG
>JAFFST010046243.1:0-16687 GCA_022414735.1 Noturus placidus | reverse complement strand
CGGGATTCGAACCACCAACCCTACGATTAGTGGATTAGTGGACAACCCGCTCTACCGACTGAGACACAGCCGCCACGGCTAGTTTTATATATATAAATCTATAATAAACTGATCTATAACGCTCTCTCTTCCCCGTGTAGGTTAAAGCAGCTGAGAGCGTATAAGTTTAGACCTCAATCCCAAACGTTACATTAAACGCCGCAGTAGCACTGCTGAAATTATAATAAGGATGGAAAAATAAAATCAAACATGTTGCGGGACACGCCCACACCGCCGGAGAGTCGCGTTCTCATTACTGTTACTAACCCGCAGGTCTTCACTAAAATATACCTCAAACAGGAAGGAAGATGTGGAAGAAAACCTATCGACCTTGCTGTGACCTTCATCCTGTTTCGATCGATTCCGAAATCGGACCGGTTGTGATGTGAACACGCCGCCGGCCAAAAGTTTGTGGACGTCCGACTCAAATGTTTCTCGTGATCGTTAAAAAGCCTTTTGATCTGAAGGTGTGTGATTAAACAGTGAAATCTGTGCAGCATAATTCCTAAAAAAAGGGGCGGGGTGTAAATAAAGAACGAGTGTGTGTAAACCTTTGACTGGTCGTACACATCCTATACACATTCACACACTCGCTCTGGAGAACATTTCGACTTCTTTCTTGAACACTTTTCACCCTAAATGGTGCAGCAGCGTTTCGTTTTTCGGCACATTTCACCATTAAACAGCTACGCATGTATAATTAATTAATTACTGTAATTACTCTTACAGCTCTCAAAAAATATATTTCTACAAACAAAATAATTTTGTTATTAGTGGCTTCCTCTTTCGCTCACTGCTATCACCCCCCCCCCTGTCTTTTTACTGTAAAGCACTTAAAGCTGCATTTTATATGTATGAAAGGTGCGATATAAATAAAGTTTATTATATTTCTACAAAAAAAAAAAAGTGTGCAAAAAATGATTCGTTTAATAAAATGGTCCAAAGGGATAAAAGGCAGCATTGTTAATTGAAACGTTATAAACAGTGTGTGTTTTTGTGGCTTGTGTGTGTGTGTGTGTTGGAATGAGTAAATATCGACGAGGTTTTATTGAGTCTATTCGTCCGACAACTGTGGATGATAACGCTGACGATGTTCTCGACTTCACGCAGCGACGGGATGCAGACTAACCGCGGGCAGCGAGGCTCTCGTGAGTGATGCCGTGCGTGGACAGATTCTCGGCCTGAGAGGAGGAGAGGCCACGTGGAGACAGCTGCTCTTGTTTAACCACGGGGAACCCGGCTGCGTGAGAGAGAGAGAGAGAGCGAGGGAGGGAGAGAGAGAGAGAGAGAGAGAGCGAGCGAGGGAGAGAGAGAGAGCAGGAGAGAGCGAGCAGGAGAGAGCGAGCGAAAGAGAAAGAGAGCAAGGGAGAGCGCGAAAGAGAGAGAAAGAGAGAGAGAAAAAGAGAGAGAGAGAAAAAGAGAGAGAGAGAGAGAGAGAGAAAAAGAGAGAGAGAGAGAGAGAAAAAGAGAGAGAGAGCGTGAGATGAAAGAGCCAGTGGTTAGAAATGGATACACTGAAAAGCAGCATGTCCTGTATTATACAACAGCTTCTAATTAAAACAGAATGTCTCAGACTGTACAGTTAAAGTGCTATGATTTCCACACACACACACACACACACACACACATCCACACACACACACACACCGAGTTTCCGCTGCTCCATCCAGGATAGCGGCAGAGCTCCGGGAGTCATCTTGGCGTGCTCAGAGCTGTGGGCGGGGCTGTGCATCTGCACTGGAGTTCCCTGGAAACACAAACACTCGTGAGGAAACAGAACAAAACCGCTATGTACGGAATAAAACACTTCAGGGTGTGCGGCTAGAGAGAAATAATCAACAATCCGCTACCGGCGTTACCTCCAACACTAACAGTTACCGCCGTCACCTCGAAGCTGATGCATTTCTTATTTATTAAACAATGACGTGTCTCTATTATATTTTCATACATATAAAAGGCAGCTTTAAGTGCTTTACAGTAAAAAGACAGGTCTCTAGCCGCATTACACCAGTTATAAACCGTGGATATGACATCAGGAGGCGTATTACAGAAACGCTCCCTTTCAAGTCTTAACTGAAGATCTGACGAATTCATTTAACATTTTTTAGATAAGGTAAGAAATCTTAAACTGCTCCATCGAGCTCGGTCATCATCTCGCAGGTCTGTTACCAAGCAACCAACTACACCCAACAACTGTGAAGTAAGCGTCGGATTCAAACGGGAGAATGTTGAATAGTTCCATCACTCGCACTAGGACCGGTACCGCTCCGCGACGGCTCGGGGCCGCCGGCTTTTTTAGCGTGCTGTAAATGGAGAATATTTCATGGAAGTCTGTAATTATTCATCAGCGTTTTGACGTCACAGCACGGCACGTCGTCTGGGTACTCGGGAAGTCTTCTTATGCCCTCATATCAGAAGGACACTTAAAAGATACTGTACAGCCTTCCCCCGGAACGGCACTGGAGACTCCTTCCAAATGAGCCGTCTCTTCACAAGGACGTTCAGCACGTCAGTGATTACACGTCTTCCTCGTTTGTTTTTCTGCATCGTCATCCATCTTCAATCGCTTACTCCTTTTCAGGGTCACGGGGGAACCTGGAGTCTATCCCAGGAGGCATCGGGCACAAGGCGGGGTACACCCTGGACAGGGTGCCAGTCCATCACAGGGCACAATCACATACACACTCACACACACATTCATACACTACGGACACTTTAGACACGCCCATCAGCCTACCATGCATGTGTTTGGACTGGGGGAGGAAACCGGAGTACCCGGAGGAAACCCCCGACACACGGGGAACATGCAAACTCCACACACACATGGCCCTGGCGGGACTCGAACCCCGGCCCTGGAGGTGTGAGGCGGACGTGATAACCACTAAGCCACCGTGCGCCCCTTTCTGCATCGTCTGACTTGAATTATGCGGAGCTGTTGCTATAGAAACGATAAGGAGAGGAACAAAATCTGCACGCGGATATGTACTGGTATCGGGATTTGCTTACAGACCTCAGCTAGAGTAACTGTGCAGGGGGAAATACAAATGTGAGGCCGATGTGGCTGTGGCAGGTGTGTGTGTGTGTGTGTGTGTGTGTGAGTGAGAAAGAGAGAGAGAGAGAGAGAGAGAGAGAGAGATGCGAGTCTGTACCTGTGTGATGGAGCCGCCTGGTTTGGCTGAGGAAATGAGGGGAGGAGGATCGGGGATGTGCAGCGGCCGCACACCAGCCAGCCTCTCCTGCTGAGGAAGAGCTACACACACACACACACACACACACACGTTAACCTATCGCCACTATACACAATAATCACACATTGTAGAAGACCCGAGTAGTTTTTTTTACACATCCTTTCACTTTCTCCTCTTTCCCTTCTTTCATTCTCACTGCATGTAAATATATTTATCTTCATTGTCTTTCCTTCTTCCTCTTTCCCCCGGTACTTTCTCTTTAGAACTCTCTCTCACGATCTCGATGTGCGTATCCATCCTACACATCCCATTCCTCCTTCCTTCTTTCGCTCCTTTTCCTCCCCCCCTTCTTTCTTTCTTCCTTCGCCATTCTTTCCTACTTTCTTACTCCTTTTCTTTTGTTCAATCCTTTTTCTTTCTTCTTTTCTATACTTTTTCTTTTTCACTTTCCTACTTTGTCTTTCTTTCCTTCTCTCCCTTTTTCCATCCTTTCCCCCCTTTCTATACTTTTTCCTCTTTCCTTCCTACTTTCCTCCTTCCTCTGTCTCTTTCCCACTTTCTTACTCTTTTTTTCTTCCATTCTTACCATCCTTTTTCCTTTCTCTCTACTCATTTTTCATTCTTTCTATCCTTCTCTCCTCCTTCCTTCCGTCACAGCAGCAGCTTTTGGACAAACTTTGCGTTTTTCTATTCCACAGAACCGCACGGTGATCTCGGGTTTTGAGAAAGACACTATATAAACCACACACACACACACACACACACACACACACACACACACACACACACACACACACACAGCGGGAATTATCGGAATGGCAGAGATCTGACTAATAAATACATTACATTTATATTTATTCATTTAGCAGACGCTTTTATCCAAAGCGACGTACAAATGCGAGCACACACACACACCAATGGTAGCAGAGCTGCATGCAAGGTGCTAGCTTGCCATCGGGGGCAACTTAGGGTTCAGTGTCTTGCCCATGGACACTTCGGCATGGGATCACCCGGGCCGGGATTCCAACCACCAACCCTACGATTAGTGGATTAGTGGACACCCCGCTCTACCCACTGAGACACAGCCGCCCCACGCTTCAATATATAAACGCTTCAAACGGTGAGGCCGTGCGTGTGGCAGCGTTATAGCATATAACGTTTTCCAGCAAATACGCGAGTAGCCTTTGTCGTGGCGGTGAAAAAGGTATCTAAAATTTCCAGCAGCGTACATTTACAGTACATAAACACGTCAATATTAAACTAACTGTATTCGGGAGAAACGGATAAAGTGCTGAATGGATTCACACACACACACACACACACACACGTCTTACAGGGGTTGTAGTGCAGGAGTTGCTCGTGGCTCAGCTTGGCCATGTCTCTGGGAGAAAGCTGATACGGTGACATCACAGGACGACCGAGACCCATAGCTCTGATGTGGTCCGGGCCCGGATCTTTCTTCATGTCAGCAAGAGGAGAGAACGCCCGGGGTTTATCTACAAACACAAACACACACACACACACACACACACACACACACACAGTTAGGTGCTTTTGACCTGACTGTACTGAAGCGACCGGAGTGTGAGGTCAGGTCGACTCCGTCTGAGCAGACAAAGAGATTAAAACCCACTGACAGAGCCAGCACAAACACCAGGAGGGAAAACATGCTCTCTCTCTCTCTCTCTCTGTCTCTCACACACACACACACACACACACACATACACACACACACACACACACAACAAAAAGCAAATGCAGTTTGAAGCAGATGTGCAAAAATCTCGTTCAAATAAATAAATAAATCAAAATCAAAATAAAGATCACTAAGACAATCTGTGAAGCCTGTGATTGGCCCCCCGGATCATACATGAGGCTGAGAAAGCGTGTGTATTTTCTGTGTCGTGTGTAAACCTACGTAATCCGTGAAGCAGACTGTGTAGCCATCTTTCCATCCCCCCCTCCAGTTCTGCAGGGACAGATAGACTACAGCTGAGCACACCAGCTCAATGCAAAAATAAGGTCATAAATTTAAATAAATAAGCAAACAAACAAAAAAAATAAATTCACCATATTCCACCGCTCGCCTTTACGTTTATTTATTTTTTATGAACACACAGCACTCTCCTACTCTGGGAGGATGAGATTTGCTTTAGCGCAGACGCGAACCGCGTCAGCAGGTATACGCTTTTTCGCATACAGGAATAAATGCAAGCTCCTCTCGAGAGTGAAATCACATCAACACAGCTAACCTTGTTCTTTTTTTTTTCCCCCTTCAAGGTTTACTCGAATTTTCATGTGCAAGACGACAAGACAACCCCTCCACAACAACAACAACGTCGTGTGGCGGAAGCCCAACAACCTCATAACATCCCTCGAGTGAAGCACGGTGGTGGCAGCATGACACTGCCTTACCCTTGGTCTCGGATGAATCCCCTTACTACACTTCCTCTAGATAGAAACATGTATTTCTACTGAGATCATGTGACACCAGTCCGACTCCACTCACATCATTATTATTATTATTATTCAGATTTCTGATGGAAACCGGAAATGTCGGAGTGAATACTTCTACATCGTGTGTGTTGATTTGTGACACACAACCTCATTTCACGTTCCAAGTTCTAGCACTACATAACGTAGAAATGGTCAATAGGGGGTAAAAACTTATGCAAGCCACTGTAAAGCCTGAATCAGATGATTCGGTTGGAAATCTGTACAACTATCATCTCCGAGGGCATGCATAGAGAGGAGGGGGGACAAAACAAAACAGAAAAAAACCCGACAACAACAGTAATACGAAACAGTTATGGAAAACTAAATGAGTGAGGCAGCATGGACGGCATCCATAAAGGCCTTCTGGTTTGACTTTATGGATGCGTTTGCTTTTTAAAACAAAACAAAAAAAACACTCCCATATAATAACGAGCAACAGCCTCTGCCATCTGAAACATCTCCATCTCCATTTCACAACTTCTTATAAACATCACGTAGCGTTGCCATGGTTGCGGCTTTCGGTGACTCTCACTCCTCACGGTGGAAAGCAGATGACTGGATGCTTAAAATCCGCTGCTCTGTTTTTAGTCGTTACTTCGCGTGTAGTTCATAAACGCGGCTTTCATGGAGTTTTAAAAGCGCGATTCCACGAGATCTCGACGGACGCGTCGTCGATACGACGACGCTCTCTGTACGGAGACCTTTACTGAACCCTCGACTGCGCGAATTATTACATTTACACGTGGAAATGAATTTGTATTACTTGTTGGTAACCGTGGAAAGCATCGTTTATCTTCTAGAAAGGAATTACGATTGTTAAAAATAAATAAATAAATGATCTCAGATGGCTTTTTATTTGATCCTTTAAGAAGTTTTGCCGAAATATTGACATTTCGAGAGCCCTCTCAGGATGACACTCACACCATGCCATGTGAGTGCAGAACAGGAAGTGCAAGAAACACTTGCTGCTGATCTGATGTGGTATTTTTTCCCCGTTTTGTCAAAGTTCCTCCCTCCAGTTAGATGGCAAAATAGTAGTTTTATGTAATTACCTAACAAATAGGGCGGCTGTGTCTCAGGCGGTAGAGCGGGGTGTCCACTAATCCACTAATCGTGGGGTTGGTGGTTCGAATCCCGGCCCGGGTGATCCCATGCCGAAGTGTCCTTGGGCAAGACACTGAACCCTAAGTTGCCCCCGATGGCAAGCTAGCACCTTGCATGCAGCTCTGCTACCATTGGTGTGTGAGTGTGTCTCATTTGTAAGTCGCTTGTAAATGTATAAATGATATTTCTGTAAAGCTGCTTTGAGACAATGTCCATTGTAAAAAGCGCTATACAAATTGATTCATTATTATTATTATTATTACAATTGAAGATAAATTCATCGTTGCCATACGGCGACACCGTGCAGTAACGGGTTAACATTTATGGGAGGAGTCTCCAATGTCAGAGGTCAATTTTAAACGTCAAGTCTTCAGGACAGAGCAGTTTCTCAGTGTATACTTGTCTTTATTAACTTTGAGAGAGAGGGCACGGGTGGGAGAATAAAAAAATAAATAAATAAAAGAGCGAGGCTGATCAGGGAACGGCGTTACGTTTATAGCTGCTATAACGTAAGCGGTAACTAAGGAACTAAGTTACCCAAGTTGTTTCGTGGAGGAACCATCTCCGGGTCAATCCTTCCGACCTGTCGATTATATTCCTCGAACAGCACAACCCGTACCGAGTTTTATTCCTAACACTTTGGTTTTGTACTGGAACAAATTTAACCGCGTAACAAAACACGTAACTAAAGAACAAGATGGAGACACGCAGAGGCTCGGGAGTAATTTTTTTTTAAAAAAGTGCATCAGGACACAAATTCTGTACCTTCTTTCTCCCTCTCCGAGGGCGTGGGTGTTCTGGCTCGCATCCGCGGGCTGCCGGCCTCAGTCATGCTGCCGGGGTAATGCTGCGATTTGATTGGCTGTGGAAGCTGCTGCTTGGCTCCTTGGGAGGACTCGTGTGCCATGATGATCTGCTGTTCGTAGAGCGCCTGAGCGTCGGGCATCACCTGCTGCTTCCCCAGCATGCCACCACCGGCTAAAGAAATGTCCGGCATCTACACACGAACACAGGCGGTGTTACCGTAGTATTCCCGACATTACAGCGCGGTCAAAAGTATTATGAGAGACGGACCGAGGAGTGTTTTAGAGCGACGTGAGACACGACTGAGAGTCCAAATCGCAGCAAAAACGTAGAAGGTGACAGAATTTAAACGCTTTTAACAAGAAATGACTGTCGCGTTAATTGACTTGGAAACCGGGTGGACAGAGAGGTAGCGGCTCGGACGTGACACCTAGTGGCGATTAATCGTCCAGACGGACGAAAGATGCGCAACCGAGTATGTGAACAATGCCACTGCTGGTGGAAGTTTTATATTTGCGCCTTAACACGGTAACATGTGACCGACACAGCTAGCGGGTCCTGTCTGAATGATGAGGACACTTTAGTACCAGACTAGGAGTGAATGGAAAAGCCTTTTGCGGAGATTTCCGGTACTACAAACTAAAATAATCCCAAATGCTCACTCGTAATATTACACGCAAAATAGATTAGAATTTTTTTATGTATATTATTTGTATTTATTATTCTGTCCCTCTCTGTGGCTGGACCGTGGTGGGCGCGGAGTCTGTGGATGATCATGAGGACGCGTCTAACTGACAGCCGTGTGCTCTGAGGACAGGTGGAGGAGAACAACGGCTCTGTGATGTCGGAGAGTAGCAGCAGTCTTATAATCCATGGGAACGAAGGCAGGTCGGTGCATCGAATCCGGTATGAGACAGCAGACGGGATCAGACTACACACAGCCACGTGATACACACACACACACACAGGTCTCCTTTCATCTGGGTGTGGCTAAAGGATCATTTTCTTATCTACTACAACATTACGGAATTACAGATGTCTGACTTGAATGTCAGTGAATCAAAGAGAACGAGCGTGTAATTACTGACATGGCTGTTATGGTGTGTGCTCACTATGGGAGGTTTTTGTGCGTGCGTGCGTGTGCGCGCGCGTGCATGCGAGCTCACTATGGGAGGTATAGCGGCAGCTCTCTGTTTGAGCTGTTTGAGGTCCAGTGGTTTCTGCAGTGCAGTTGAGATCACTCCATCGTGGGCATAACTCAGCAGACTCGGCCTAGGAGATGTTATTCTATAGAGAGAGAGAGAGAGAGAGAGAGAGAGAGAGAGAGCCAGAGAGAGACAGAGAGTGTACAGGAGGGAGTGAGAGAGAGAGAGACAGAGAGAGAGAGACACAGAGAGGGACAGAGAGAGAGAGAGAGACAGAGAGAGAGAGGCGACAGAGAGAGAGAGAGACAGAGAGAGAGAGAGACAGAGAGAGAGAAAGAGAGGAGACAGAGAGAGAGAAAGAGAGGAGACAGAGAGAGAAAGAGAGGAGACAGAGAGAGAGAGAGAGGAGACAGAGAGAGAGAGAGAGAGAGAGAGAGAAAGAGAGAGGAGACGGAGAGAGAGAGAGTTTAAAGAGAGAGAGAGAGACAGAGAGAGAGTGTGCAGGAGGGAGGGAGAGAGAGAGAGAGGGAGAGAGAGAGACAGACAGAGAGAGAAAGAGTCAGAGAGAGAAAGAGAGGAGACAGAGAGAGAGAAAGAGGAGACAGAGAGAGAAAGAGAGGAGACAGAGAGAGAGAGAGTTAAAGAGAGAGAGGGAGAGAGAGAGACAGACAGAGAGAGAAAGAGAGACAGAGAGAGAAAGAGAGGAGACAGAGAGAGAGAAAGAGGAGACAGAGAGAGAGAAAGAGGAGACAGAGAGAGAGAAAGAGAGGAGACAGAGAGAGAGAGAGAGTTAAAGAGCGAGAGGGAGACAGAGAGAGAGAGACAGAGAGAGCAGGAGGGAGGGAGACAGAGAGAGAGAGACAGAGAGAGACAGAGAGAGAGAGAGGATGAATGGAAGGGAAGAAGACAAGTAAAAGGAAAGTGTCAGGACAGGACAGGACGGGAGATGAAGGGGGAAAAGGGGAAATAGGGATGGCGAGATCAGGTTGGGAAGGGAAAGGAAGACGAGAAAGACGATGAAAAGCAAGGACAGCAAGACAGGAGTGGAAAGGAAAGCGAAGACGATGGATGGGTACAGGGAAGAAGAAAAGAGAAGAGGATGTCATTCCTTAATATGGTCAGAGTCCAACTCTATCCTATTTACACCCTTTATAAACAAACTCAACATTCAGTGTCTTATTAAATGCCTCTCTCTCCCTCCCTCTCTCTCTCTCTCTCGCACACACACTCGAATTCACACACACTTCTCATTTGCCCTCACACTGATGTTTCCTCTGCTGCAGCCAACACAGTGTGGAAAAACAGAGCAATACAAATTCAACAACGCTCTCCCTTTCCTCACCGAGCACAGACCCCTCCTGAAACACACCCGCACCTGTTCTTCTCCGTGTTGTCCGTCTCCTCCACCTCGTCGGCGCTGCACGTAGCGCTGGAGTCGCTGTCTCGCCCTCCGTGCTCCCTCTCCCTTTTCCTTCCTTCTCTCTTCAATTCTTCCACCTCCAGAGTGGGGGGTTTCTTATCCTCCACCTCCCCTTGCACCTCCTTCGCTCCGTCGGTTCCCTCGGGCCGCTCTTCCTGCTTCACGGCTCCCTGCTCGCACTTGACTTGAGGCTTCTCCTCCTCTGGCGTATCTTTGTCGGAGGAAGATCCCGACGCAGACGTGGTGTTAGGCGCGGACTTGAAGCGGTCCGAGCCAGAATCTTTGGCCTTGCTGCTCTCAGAGGAGTGCGGGGAAGGGAGGCTCTCCGTATCCGAGCTCTGGTTAGGGCATCCTAGAGAAGGGCAAAGGTCAGAGGTCAACATTGTGAGATGCAACTTCATCACCTCTCGAATCGGCAAATTATTTCCGTACAGATCCATCCTCCATCTCAAACGAATAGCGGATGTTGCACAAATTTAACCTGCATATGAGGCGTGCCAGAAAAAAGCCTTTGCTGTCTAAAAAGAACATTAGCTCAAGACTACAGTTTGCCAATGAGCATATAGGCCAAGACCAGCCCTTCTGGAATGAAGTGCTCTGGACAGATGAATCAAAGATACACTTGTTTGGTCACAGAAACAGCAAACAGGTTGGGCGCAGACCAAAGACAGCTTTTCAGAAGCACCTCATACCAACTGTGAAGCACGGTGGTGGAAATGTCATGGCTTGGGGTTGCTCAGCTGCCTCATTGGACAGCTTGCATTCACTGATTCAACTATGAATTCCGCACCATATCAAACAGTGCTTGATGCGAACGTCTGTCTGAAAGCTGAAGCAGGACCGATAGCGGATAACGATCCTAAGCGCACCAAGGAACGGTTCAAAATAGAAGAAAATGGGAGGGATATGGAAAAGCCTAGTCAAAGCCAGGGGCATCTGAAACGGGGGCAGTACAAGTGAGAAAACCCTCATAGACTGCACGGAAGCGTGGTGAAAAATTCCAGCAAGCCTGGTGGACAATTACACGAAACTTTTGACCACATCTTTTGATATTTCAGTTGAATAAATGAATGAAAAAGCAAATTTTCCTCGTGGCTTTGTTAAAATATAATCAACTTTATTGCATATTGTCACATGACTCTATACCACAGACATACACGTTACCAGTCCTGAATTAAATTAAGGTCTGTAGAAAACGTTTCTTTCCCCTTCTAAGTGGATTTAGTCTTATTGTCCAGAGAACACAGAGTTCACAGACATTAACTGAAATAACAGTGTGCTGTGCATCTGTGTATATTGTACTTTCCAGGATAGATGTACGATTAGAATACTTGGCAGGTTTTAAACTTCTTAAGTGCTGTTTATATATACACGTGTGTGTGAGTGTGTGTGTGTGTGTGAGAGCATACCCTCTCCGTCCTCCTGAGCTTCCTCCTCGTTGCCGCTGCCCCCGGATCCCTCCATCTCCTCTTCATCAGCAGCAGAGGGAGCGCTGGTCTCCTCGTTCTGCAGCGCTTTACCTTTACGCCTCGCCTTACGCTCCTGCTCCTACACACACACACACACACGTTACACAATGAAAGACTTTGCATCTTCGTGACACAAACGCCCACAAAAACAACGCAGTAAAAACCATTCTCGCCCAAAAACACACACACAGACATCAAACGTGCAGCCAGCGCAGGATAATTAGCAACCATGACAACCGGGGAGATGAGGGATCTGAACGCTTCCTGACATGTTTGCACTTCAAATAAAAGACAGGCTTGAGGTGGAATAACAACAACAACAATAATAAAACGGAGGCCTGGGCGGCAGGGGGATAGTACTATGATATTATCTGTGGACAGATTTCTCCAAACTGTGTCTACAAACTCAATCCAATTCATCCTGGTGGTGGGACTTGCGGTGATGCTAAGCCCCGCCCCTTTTCTGTTTTCATGAGTAAATCACATCATGTGATTGGCTGCTGGCAAATTAAGAGACTGTGATGGACTGTACATCTCTCTCGCTCTCTCTCGCTCTCACACACACAGGAAGTAGCATAATTTTCTTTTTTAATCAACACAAACCGATTTCATTTTATGCTGCTGCAGGATCTCGTCCAGTTTCTGCCTCTTTTTGTAGTTGAAGTAGAAGTTCTTGCACTGCGAGACGGTCTTGGAGCCCACCAGCTTGGCGATGGACGACCAGTTGCGGCCATATTGGAGAAGTCCTGCAGGCAATGCAACATACGGTGGTTCAAAACCGCAAAAAAAAAAAAAAAACAACAACATCACACACACTTGAAAAGAAGAAGCACATCATCCCTATTACTTCTAGCTTGCAGGTATAACTCCGCCTCCGTGTGTACTTGTGTGTGTCGTCACCGAAGAACTGGGTGTGGTTCGAGGTGGATATTTTGGGTGAGACTTCCGTTACTTCCATTACTAGCTTTAAGCAGTTATCGGTTTTGAGTTTGGTACGAGTCTGCCACTTTCTCACGTTTCTGGTGTTCTGCTAAAACTTCCATTAAAAAAAATCCATCAAAAGGAGAAACTACAGGTAATCAAATAGCTCGGCCTCTACTAAAGACAGAACAACAAAGAGATAGAGAGAGATCAAGAAAGGAAGGAAGAGAGTCAGAGGGCGTCTCTCCCCATGCTGAAAAAAAGCTCTCAAATTCCACTCTTACTCATCCCTAACCGATCAACAACGCTACCACCACCATGCTTTCATCATTAACTGCCCACATACAGACACTGACCCCCTCACACACATTACATCTCCTAAGCAGAGCGAGGAGACAGAGACAGAGAGAGAGAGAGAGAGGAGAGAGAGAGAGAGAAAGAGGAGACAGAGAGAGAGAGAGAAAGAGAGGAGACGGAGAGAGAGAGAGAAAGAGAGGAGACAGAGAGAGAGAGAAAGAGAGGAGACAGAGAGAGAGAGAGAGGAGACAGAGAGAGACAGAGAGGAGACAGAGAGAGAGAGAGAGACAGAGAGAGAGACAGAGAGAGAGAGACAGAGAAAGAGAGAGATAGAGCGAGAGAGAGAGAGAGAGCGAGAGAGAAAGAGAGACAGAGAGAGATAGCGGGAGGGTGGAAGAGAGAGGGAGAGAGAGAGTGCAAGAGGGATTGAGAGAGAGGGAGAGAGACAGATAGCGGGAGGGTGGAAGAGAGAGAGAGAGTGTATCAGGGATGGAGAGAGAAAGAGAGAGACAGAGATAGCGGGAGGGTGGAAGAGAGAGTGCAGGAGGGATGGAGAGAGAAAGAGAGAGAGATAGCGGGAGGGTGGAAGAGCGACAGAGTGCAGGAGGGAGGGAGAGAGAGAGAGGGATCGTACACATACAGGACACACATACATGACATGGAGCCAAAATACAGCTTACATCCATTTAATCAAACTGAGCAATAAACAAACCTGGTGCATGATCTCACACACACGCGCACACACACACGCACACACACACGCACACGCGCACAGAAACACACCCACAAGTAGTATCTTCACAAAGCAGAGCAGCTCTTTCACTCAGAAATAAACTCAATCATCTTCAGGCATCGGAGTCATTAGATCCCGTTTACTCTGGTTCTGATTGGTCCATATTTCAGTCGTCCCTGTGATTCGATCCAAACTAACTTCTATAAATCCCACAGAAACCGAGCAGGATCGAGTCGAGGCCTCCCCTAGAGCACACCCCCAAATCTGCACCTCCTCCAATCACGGACGAGCTCCGATCCTTTTACACAATCAGGCTCCGCGGTCCCGACAGTTCGGCAGCGCTTGGTACAATCCCACAGAGGTAGAGGAAGAGACCGAGGCCTGCAGTCCGCTGGTGCGCGCCACACTCCTCTGCTCGTCTCCCTCTCTCCTTTCAGCGACTCATCGTGTCCGAGCCGCACCTGATCTTCCACAGAAATGCATTACGGAGCGGCAGCGGCTTCTGTCGGCAGCCAGCAGGAGAAAGAGAAACAGAACGACAGACGAAGAGGTAGAGAGAAAGAGAGAGAAGGAAGGAGGGGAGGGGAGTGGTGGAGGAGAGAGGAGGAAAAGTAGCTCAGCTCACTGTCCCCACTTCGTCCGCTCCGTGTGTCTGACTCTCTAAACACTGCCGGCTTTCGCCCTTTTTTTCTTTTTTAAATTCTGCTCTTCATCTATCATGCTCTCGTTCCGTCTCTCCAGCCCTCCCTCCTCTCTCTCTCTCTCTCTCTCTTTCTCAAGGCCAGAGCTTTTTTACCTTCCGTTCAATAGCTGGACTTTCATAGCAATGTGGATCCAAGGAGGAGGCGGTGCCTCTCTCTCCACTAATGTTTTTCTGTTCTGTCTCTAATGTGCCCTATCTGAGCCAGAGGGCATATAAACTCAAACACACACACACACACACACACACACACACACACACACACACACACACACACACGGCAAGACAGAAAGAGAACAGTGTGTGAGAGATGAGAGAGGGAGAGTTTGATATTGATACCATGAGAAGCAGAGGGGGTTTCACATTGTTTCCTCATTGACCTGCTTTTCCTACCCAATGTGACCTTACCTCAGAGACACAGAGAGAGAGAGAGAGAGAGAGAGAGAGAGAGCGCACGCACGTCTTGCCAAAACCTCTGCGATCGGTGCCAACCCTCTCTTCAGTCACTTCCCCTGTTACTCAAGCATTTATCAAAAGACACACACAGGAGAGGGGAGGGAGGGAGGGGGAGAGACAGAGAGATCCAACGCTCAAGATTCTGCTACACACACATGTAAAGATTAACCTGCTCACTTGCCAAAGGCTAGAAGAATGCAGAGCTTTAAAACACAGCCCGGATGCCTCTGAGTCACACACACACACACACAATGCTGCTGTCAGACAGGAGAGCTAGTCACCAGGTGAACACAAACACCTGAGGTCCTGTACGAGTCCGCTGAAGTAAAATAATAATAGTGGACATGTAGCTAAAGTCGGCATTACGTGTAGCTAGAGAAGGCATTACGTGTTCCACATTACGTGTAGCTAGAGTCGGCATTACGTGTTCCACATTACGTGTAGCTAGAGTCGGCATTACATGTAGCTAGAGTCGGCATTACGTGTTCCACATTACGTGTAGCTAGAGTCAGCATTACGTGTAGCTAGAGCCGGCATTACGTGTTCCACATTACGTGTAGCTAGAGTCAGCATTACGTGTTCCGCATTACGTGTAGCTAGAGTCGGCATTACGTGTTCCGCATTACTTGTAGCTAGAGTCGGCATTACGTGTTCCGCATTACGTGTAGCTAGAGTCGGCATTACGTGTTCCGCATTACGTGTAGCTAGAGTCGGCATTACGTGTAGCTAGAGTCGGCATTACGTGTAGCTAGAGTCGGCATTACGTGTTCCGCATTACGTGTAGCTAGAGTCGGCATTACGTGTTCCGCATTACGTGTAGCTAGAGTCGGCATTACGTGTAGCTAGAGTCGGCATTACGTGTTCCACATTACGTGTAGCTAGAGTCAGCATTACGTGTAGCTAGAGCCGGCAGTACGTGTTCCACATTTCGTGTAGCTAGAGTCACCATTACGTGTTCCGCATTACGTGCAGCTAGAGTCGGCATTACGTGTAGCTAGAGTCGGCATTACGTGTAGCTAGAGTCGGCATTACGTGTTCCACATTACGTGTAGCTAGAGTCGGCATTACGTGTAGCTAGAGTCGGCATTACGTGTTCCACATTACGTGTAGCTAGAGTCGGCAGTACGTGTTCCGCATTTCGTGTAGCTAGAGTCGGCATTACGTGTTCCGCATTACGTGTAGCTAGAGTCGGCATTACGTGTTCCGCATTACGTGCAGCTAGAGTCGGCATTACGTGCAGCTAGAGTCGGCATTACGTGTAGCTAGAGTCGGCATTACGTGTAGCTAGAGTCGGCATTACGTCTTCGGCATTACGTGTAGCTAGAGTCGGCATTACGTGTTCGGCATTACGTGTAGCTAGAGTCGGCAGTACGTGTTCCGCATTACGTGTAGCTAGAGTCGGCATTACGTCTTCGGAATTACGTGTAGCTAGAGTCGGCAGTACGTGTTCCGCATTACGTGCAGCTAGAGTCGGCATTACGTGGTCCGCATTACGTGTAGCTAGAGTCGGCATTACGTGTTCCGCATTACGTGTAGCTAGAGTCGGCATTACGTGTAGCTAGAGTCGGCATTACGTGTTCCGCATTACGTGTAGCTAGAGTCGGCATTACGTGTTCCGCATTACGTGTAGCTAGAGTCGGCATTACGTGTTCCGCATTACGTGTAGCTAGAGTCGGCAGTACATGTTCCACATTTCGTGTAGCTAGAGTCGGCATTACGTGCAGCTAGAGTCGGCATTACGTGTTCCGCATTACGTGTAGCTAGAGTCGGCATTACGTGTAGCTAGAGTCGGCATTACGTGTAGCTAGAGTCGGCATTACGTGTTCCACATTACGTGTAGCTAGAGTCGGCATTACGTGTTCCACATTACGTGTAGCTAGAGTCGGCATTACGTGTTCCACATTACGTGTAGCTA
>JAFFST010046242.1:5000-24075 GCA_022414735.1 Noturus placidus | reverse complement strand
ATATATATATACATATATATATATATATATATATATATATATATATTATATACACACACATTATATGTGTATATACATACACACACACACATATATGCACATATATATGTAAATACACATACATACATATATATGCATACACACACACACACACACACACACATATATATATATACACATACACATACATACATATATATATGCATACACACACACACACACACACACACACACACACACACACACACATCCATTTACCAAAGCAAATTTAGGGCTATTGTCACTAAACCAAAGAATAAAAGAAACGTTGTAAGAGGTTAAAATATAATAGTTCTTCATGATCTCACCTTGGTGTCAACATAGTTATTTCCCATCATGGGTACCAAAACCTCAGCGTTCTCTAGGTGAAGGTGATTGGCCTGTGGCACACCATTATGAATAATCTCAGCACTCATTTGTCCATTCATCTTTGAGGATGAAGATTTTCTACTGAGAGAAAAAGAAATGACACACAATGACTTCTGTGTATCATTGCAGGGCACCCCTGCTCATAGAAGGATTTTCTTCATTTATACTATTTTCAGCTATATGCAATTACTGCATGCAGACATCAAGAAAGCAACTTTTAAATATATACATTAGATTCTTAACAGTATTCCTGGTGAATCTTTGTACGCTCTCTTCAACTACCCAACTACTTTATTTTCTATATTCAGGGGTGCATTAATTTCATTATTTACATCTTTTTCAGCAACAAATTTCAACCATAAAGTACAACGTCTCAATAAATCTTTAAAATAAAATAAATATCTATTTTTTCATTGTCTAAATGAAAAATAAAATAAATAAAATTAAAACAATAAATATAAAAAATATTAATAAAAACAATACAAAAGATTTTTTAAATAAATAAATATATTTTAAAGACCGCTTAAAGATTTATTGAGACGATGTAATTTCTTGCTGAGAAAGATGTAAATAATGAATTTAATGCACCTGTATACAAAATATATCCTTTTGTAAAATATTTAAATTAAAACAAGTAGTTTGAATTAAAATTAAATTGTTTCTCAAAGTAGTTTATATACATACATTTAAGTAGTTTATATACATAAATACAAATGTTTGACTGGTAGTGTATATAAGATATACATACCTTGTTTTGTTTTTAGTGATTAGGATAAAGATACAGGTAATGATGCAGGCCAATGCTATACACACACCGATCATAATGCCAGTCATAGATTTCTCATCAAAATGATAGGGACCACCTGGAAAATAAAATTCCCAGATAAATGTAATTGCATCATATCTTATTCCAGATTGCATTTGTCAACAGTGAGAAGCAATACATCAACATAAGTTATGGCAATCTGTATAATAGTTATAAAACACTGTATGTATGTATGTATGTATGTATATATATATATATATAAAAAATTTACATAATAAGATGGTTTCTGACACACACACACACACACACACACACACAGATAGAGAGAGAGAGAGAGAGAGAGAGAGAGAGAGACAGGTGTACCTATAGTCGTAGTCTGGCTGTAGGTATGGCGAGGGTTTTTGCCTGGGTGAGTTTTCCCCCTCAGCACAGGAAGTTCCACAGTGATGGAGAAAGGGCCATCACCTGCTTGATTTGAGGCAGAGATCTTCACCAGGTAAACATTACCAGGCTCCAGCTTCTCTAACAGAGCCATAGTATTGCTTCCTGGAAAGTACAACATGATTCATCAGACAAGCATAGACAATATTTTCCTTAAAAGCTGGGGGGGGGGCATAGCTAAATGTCTGTATTCTACACGATTTATGAAATGAACGAATCCGCTAGAGAAGAGGAGCGGCCCCAAAGACCAGCCCCAGGGTCAAATGCAGCCCGCAGTCAAATGTTAACTGGCCAGTGACCTCTCTCATAGAATGTGATATAGGAGGCCCGCTGGCCAACAGATTGTAATTTTTCCTTTCACCCAACGGTGGCAGCAGTCTGTATTAACACAGCTAGCTAAATTGCAACAGCCTTTATATCATCTGTTTACACGGACATTACTGAAGTTAACTCTAAATTAACAGTTAAGAGGCGATTTCAAAAGACCTTTACCATAGCAATATGATAGACACATACATATTTTCATATTGTAAATATTTAGTATTTTGCATAATTCATAAGTAAAATATCTTGGTGATCGGACCTCGGGTATTTTAATGTGGTCAAATCTGGATGCTGTTGGAAAAACTTTGGACACCCCTGCACTAGAACATTACATGAAAAGCGTTAACTGACCGCAGTTTATCTAGCTTATCTTTTGTCTTGTGCATACCTTCTCTTTGTAGGACCTGCCAGTCTCCAGCTAACCATGCTCTCTGTGGGGCATAGAGAATGGTGTAGTGGCTCACAGTCAGGTTGGGTTGTTCTGGCTCCCTCCAGGACACCAATGCTGTGTCTTCCTCTATCAGAGTTACTCTCACCCCGAGAGGAGGAGATGATGGAGCTGAAATACACCAGAGTTTATAATAAAGTTATTATTTGAAGAATATAATGAATTCTAGTTATGCTATTGAAAAATATATAAAATATCACACTAAGAACATGTATTTAGAGTAAATACTACACTTAAATTACAAGGTTATTTGTGTATGATGCATAAAGCACAGTGTGTTTATGGGCTCTAATCACCTTCCAGAAGAGTTCTCAGATATATGGGCGAGCTCCAGGGGCTGGACATGTGATCCATGTGTAAACGTACAGCAAACTCATACCGCGTATTAGCCTTCAGTCCGTCCACCATTACTGTCTGTTCATTCCTAAACAAAGAAACATTATTAATCGCGTTTAACATTTAGATAATGCTATTGTATTGCATATCTGCCACTTATAAGGACAAGTATAATATAAGAAGCAAATAAATGAATTGTTTATTCGCGACGCTGTATTTCAGCCTTATTTCTTACGTTTAAAAAAAAACATAGCTGATAGACTCACGTTTGGAGATAGCGTACAGACGAAGCGTTGTACAGAGCCACAGGGCCATAACGAACAGAATAGCTGACTGGTTTTCCAGAACTGAAAGCAGGTCGGCCCCAGCTGAGACTGACGGATGAGGAGCTGTTGGTCTGACCATGGACGTGGTCCGGAGAAGGTAGTGTGGCCAACCTCCTGTTTGGAGCAGCTGAATGTAAAAAAAAAAGAATGTAAAAAGATGAATGAAGACTGTTTTGTTAGCAAGCTGAAGCACTGTAAGCAGTTTGATAAACTACAGAGGTTGACTGATTGGTTTTGCCAAAAAGCCACAACGATAGTTTTTCCTGGTTGTGTCCGTTGTGGAGCGGCTGAGAAGGGGCCGCTGTCATTATACCGTCCGAGAGCGGCCTCTAGAGGCGAAATAAAAACCATTACTGACAAATTTTGTTGAGTTATTTGAAGTGTTTTTTTAATTCATTTTGGATGCCTCTATATTTATTTGTTATATTGCGTGCTGCTTTTTAGTTCAGTGTGGATGTCTATCTTTTATTTACTTTAATATTTATTAAGCATTAATATATATTAAATATATATTTTTCATTTAAAACAGCACGGTACATTTTCATGGTACAGTCAGAAATTTTTATTTTTAGTAATAAATTTCAGCAATATTTTACTAGGAGTGTTATTTTTTCATTCAGTATTAATTTAAAAAACTATCAGTTGATTAATCGGTTATCAGCAGGTAGGTACCGCCACAACTTAGTTATCAATATCTGTAAAATCCACGATCGGTCAACTTCTAATAAACAGCTCAAAATAATTATTCAAAGTCATCTAAAAAAAAACATTCACCATTTAATAAAGATCAATCATAAGAAGAACAACGTTTACTAGAAACTAATCATTTATAATAAATTCTGATCATCTTATCTGATTTTGAGATGATTTATTATCGTATTATACACTTATTGTCTAAGTACACTTACAAGGACAGCCAGTAGTGCTGACAATCTGATGTGCCTGATAGCCATCACCTTGATCACTGAAAGCCAGAAGCTTCACATGATATTTTCTCCTTGGATCTGTCAGAAACAAAAGCATCATGAGAAACATAATGAGGTCATGAGTCAACATTTATTTGTCCCGAGTAACTGATTTTGGCCAGTCCATCTCACTCCATGCACACTCATTCACACACTCGTTCACACCTGGGGGCAATTTGGTGAAACCAATCAACCTACTGCATGATTTTGGGTGCTGAGAGGAAACTGGAGATGGGAGGAAACCATGAGGAGAACATGTGAAACACCATACCGACCATGACCTGAGCTCATCCACTCATCCACCCACTCATCAATGAGAATGTGTGCTTTATCATTTCCCTCACTGAATGTTAGGGAGGTGGGATCTTTTAGTCCAAAAAAATAAATGGCGGATATTAGGTTAACAATCATTGTGTTGGTTCTGCAGTGGCCAAGCCTTTTCTTTTGTCCATGTCCAATCTATCACAACAGGTCATTAGTCAATAATGACAATAATTAGCAGTCACCAGTGCTCTGGTCAATGCTAGCACCAAAGAAAATTCTGATCATGCAAAACACAGCCACGAACTAATCTGCAACACTAGCAACTGCTCGTATCCGTATCATCATATTCTTTTCTTCTTTACTGGTCCAAATACACTTGCAACCAGTGATAATTTCTGAAATGAAAATAGGAGTGATTGTTACTGACAAGGTCAAATAAGTATCACAAATCAAGAAAGCAATCCAGATTTGTAAAAGACGCCTAATGCAATACAACGGAAAGTATTTTTTAAACAAGTTTCCATCTAACTATATCTGTACAGTATATAGTTTTACCTCCAAATTTTTATATATACACATCATTCATATATATATATATATATACAGTGTATATATATATATATATATATATATATATATGATGTTTACATAGTTCTCACATATTTTACTTATAATATCGATGCATTCTTAATGTATCTGAGCTAGTGGTGTTTCTGTAGAACCAATCCAAATGTTGAGATTGCAAATCTTTGCACCACCAAGCTGCCAATGCATCTTAACACTCCATGGTTGCATGGCTTCTGTTTGATGCTTTATCCTATGATCTGACCCTCACTTCCTTCCAAATCAGGTTTCGCAAAGAAATTAATTTAGTTTGAATGTTAATGTTATTTCCTGATGTCTGTCATTGCCTACGTTTACATGTGTATCAAATTCCGTTTAAGCTCTATATTCGGGTTGCAGCCACATTACAAATACGATGTTTATATGTGCAGAGGGATCGGAATACTCCTGTATACATGGTTGTTGTAAGTACAGTATGACTGAGTTGCTATTCCTAAATACCCAGCATACAACGAAGTATCTGTTAGCACCCACAATTCCTTGCGGACTGAGTACGTGCATATATCTCCTTTCAGTGGATTTTCTGAATAAGGTGTTTACATGGAAGAAAGTTCTGATTAAAACAGGCATATTCCAGGGGTGGGATTCAGTATTTGTGGAAACGGGCAATCATACTGTGGAAAAACAGCCATCTTTTGCTGCAGATCATAGGGAGGGTCTTCCTCAGTGTGATTAGTATAAAGGCCTGAGAGACTTCTGGGCAGACGTGAGAGGTCATGGACCACTATCGTAAGCACATTTCAGCTGCTGGGATGGTGCGTCTCCTGGTATACAGGGCTTAGGACCTTAGGTCTAGAGATCAGCCGGAGATAAATTTTCATGTTCATGGGCATGAACACAGAGTTAGGGTGACTGCTTTTTAAGAGGACGGTGTCTTCAGCAAGATACAAATATGAAAGTAACAGACGGAATGGCAAACTACTACTTCAATCAAGCTACATACTGTATCTCTAAAAGCTCATAGGAAATTTTAAAACAAATTATTGCCCAAGAATATATTCTAGAAATGTTTTCTTTTTGCAATAAGAATCTATTTTGTTAGATTAGGATTCCTTCAATTCTCCTGATGGTCGAGGCAAATTTGTCATGATTTGAAATTTTAAATTTGAATGTTCTCCAAGTTCCCTGCTCCTGTCACCGTACTTTGTCTGTCCATCTCTGACCCGGTCCCCAGGTCTTTGTGTGAGCCTTAGTGTCCAGCTGGAGAGGGAGGGAGATCTCGCAGGCTTCTGCAACACCCAGCACCCTTACACAATAGACAGCCATGATAGTGCAAGAAACAAGGATGGGAAAACAAGGGAAGACACATCTGGGCTTTAACCTTTGACACTAAGACAGGGTACGCGACTCACACAAAGCCAGAAGCAGGATGATCAGAAGGAGCGTGCAAAAAGCAGAACAGACCCAATGGCAAGTATTGATCAGGAGGAAAATAGAGAATGCTCATTTGTTTAAAAAAAAAAAAAAGTGAAGCATACATGGAGGCTGCATATATTTCTGCAAATAACTTGAATAAACCACAAACTGTATAGAAATATAATTTATGATGTACAACATGGTAATAGCACTGATACTATTGAATCACATCTAAATGTTGTAAACTAGGTCTATCGTGCAATTTGGCAAGAGGATATAGTGGACATCAGTTACATCTCTGTATATCTTGAAACACTCACCAAGTGCTGCAATAGTATGTTGGTAGTCCAGAGGGCGGAGCTGGATAGTGGAGCTCTCCGATTGTCCATCAGGATGCCAGGAGAGTTTGTAACCCTGAACGACAGCATCTCTGGGTGCAGGATGCCAGCGTACAGTAATTGAAGTGCAGTTAAAGGGCTCTAACTCCAGACTAGGGGCAGAGGGTACTGCAGATACAAAAAGGGAGAGAGGTCGACATAGTAAGCGGACAATTAATCCTTCCCGCCCGTATGTAAAAAAGTGCATGTTATTACTGTCTATCCACTACACTATGATGATCTAATGTGCTATTTAACTGAAACATACTATAGACATTGTATTAAACATGGAAATGTGCATTATAGACAGAACTGCTAAATGAAGAAGAGAACTAAATAAGTTGACATAGCTCTACAAATTTGTAAATCATGTATAACATTACTGACATATAGTTGGCATGGTTACACTTGTATACAAAATCTACCAAACTATACTGTACCTCAAGGCTGCTTCTAATGCCGGACAAAGAGTGGGTTGATCTCAGTATAGGAGACAATGTTAAAGCCAAATGATTCAACTGTAAATGTTTCAATTAAACATCTCACCTAGTCAAGCACTGATAAACTTCTAATTTAAACATAATGAAACCTTTAGTATATGATCGATGTTTGAACAAAGCGAGTACAGTAATGCATCAGACAAAACAATGCAGCATGTTTCATTTGATTTAATCCCATAATCAGCATGCTGTAAAGAAGGGACTCTCCAATTGAAAACCCACAGCCATGCACTCTTTTGATTTTTCTGCTTCTGAACTGATTAAAGAGCTCTATTCTTAGCTGACCATCTGTGTCAACTGTGCTGGGAGCAGGCAAATCTCAAAACTTCACAGGACTAGAGTAGAGAACGGTTTCTGTATATGGGTAAAGAGAATGAGATCTTTTTGCTTCATTAAACATCAGCAAGTCACAATGCAACACCACTCCACCTGTATTTAAAGTCCCTTAACATAACTAGAAGTGTTCATGACCCCATTTCATATAGATCAACTGCAACCATAACCAACCATCAGGTCCGCACCAAATCTAACAAAAATAACTAACTTCTGTCTGTCGAATACAGAGATAAATAAATGCACTCAGGCCCCTCCTTTTTTTTTTTTTTTTTTTTTTTTTTTTTGCTGCTCATAACCCCTGCCTCTGAAATGGCCCTATTCTTCTCCAAGACCATACACAGCCTGGGGCGTTTTTCTTTATGATCCGTGACTGAGCTGGCCCTCACTGACAGACCAGATCAGAGGTCACTGAGCAACAAACCCAATGCTTTAACAATGTCAATTTGTAAATAGCTATTAGGCTACAAGTTACTTCAGTATCGTAATGAAAAAGCCTAAAAAAATAATTTTGTTTTAAAATTTAGACAGTTTTTTGTAGAAAACATTTTAACCCTCATGTTACATTGGGGAAAAAGTTACATCCAATATGTGATGGGTCAAAATGACTTCCACAGTTTAAATACACACAAAAACAGCAAAGAGCAGCTTAAAACAGTAAACCTTTATTATAGCTTGTCTGAGACAAGCCATAAGAAGAAATATTTGCATATAAGTTCATGATCCTAAATGAAGAAAGTCAAAACATTTCAAAGAGAAGAGAGAGATTAACCAGTATCTCAAAAGTGGAAATAGTCAAACTGACCCTTAACATAATAGAGTTAAGCAAAAAAAGAAAAGAAAAGAAAAAAAGGTCAGCATTCTTAAAAATGTATAAAATCACTAATAAATCAGGCACCCGAATTGTGTTTAGAATTTCTTTTTAGAACTTAAATGTCTTCTGTATCAGTAAAAATGGCCAAATATCCAAACAATCATTTTCCAAAATAAGTAAATGTTAATTTTTTTTTTGTTAAATAACAGTATATAAACAAAGAGACCACGTTCCAGATAAAAACATCATTGAGCCTGTTCGGCAGAACAACTGCAAGATTTTTGGGAAAACCTACCAGACAATTTCTTTAATAATTTATTTATGTATTTATTTTAAACTGTTATTCATGGATTTATTGTAAAGATTTTTACCATTTCATTCTTTTTTGAAAGCATCTTTATTTTATAGATTGTTCTTAAACCTTGGAACAATACTGAATGTCCCCATTTGTAGTTACATAAGAAAGGACAGTTCTCTGTTTGAATTTATGCTCTTGCCAGGGGCACTGTAGGTTTTGGCTTTGCTATAAAAATTTAACTAAATTTCATGCTGTTTGTTTGTTTGATTTTTCAGGTTGTTTGTTTTTCTGGAAAACATATCTAATATTTATAGAATTCCTTGTTGTTAACAAGCATTATCGAGCATGTATGCGCTCACCTGTGGCTTTGGAGGTTTTGGGTGTGCGGTGAGAGCTCCAGGCCGATGGCTGGCTCCAGCCCACGCGGGTGGACACCTCGATACGCAGCAGGTAGATGGTGTCAGGCTGCAGGTCCTGGAGCAGGTACTGGGTAGAGTTCCCACCGTTTCCAGGCAACTCTACCGAGCTCAGCTGTTCATCAGCGGCAGTGCGGAAAGACAGGCGGTAGGCAGAGACACGTCCACGACTTAGCTTGGCAGTAAGAGGCTGCCAGGACACCAGAATGTCAGTAGGACTGCGGCTGGTAAGGCTTAGCTCAGGGGTACGAACAGGCACTGGGAGAGTAGAGGCAAAGTACAGTACATTTAGGAGTATGAGCTGATTTGTAAATGACGAGACCACAATGGATTTTTTACCAGCAAGACCACAATGGATTTTTTTTACTCCAGTGCTATGGATCCTAAGCAATCGGCTGACTGAATGTGTGAAAGAAGGAGAACATAAAACTGTGCAATGATGGGATCCCAATAAGGAAACACTTGGCAGCACTGCAACAGACACCATCAGTACATTTCTGTCCTATAATAAAGACTAAAAAACTCAATAACTTTATACTGACTGCCCACTGTGCCGAACTCACCATCCTCCAGTGTGTGTCGCATGACTTGCTCAGACATACGGCTGGCTCCCATGGGCATGTAGGCCACTATATAAAACGTGTAGTTACATCCCGGCTCCAGATCATCCACAATGTGGCTAGTTGTGTCATTTCCAATCACTGCTTGGTACTCTTCATTGTTCAAACCTGTGGATACAAAGCAATCAAATCAATAATAATTCATGTAAAAACAGCAATGAAATGGTAACTGATGTTTCATCAGCGTCTGATCACAAAGAGTTAAGTAATGCCAGCTACATTTACTATGGAGAAATACACAAGGTGCAAGGAAACCTTTTGGCAAATATATCATGAGCTAAAGTGACAGGATAGCCACCTACTCAAACTATGCAACCACTCTATAAAAATCTTACATTTATCATTACATCATTACATACAATGTAAATCTAACATCATTAAATATAACGTATAGATTTAAACCAAAACTAAGTGTATGGGAAAGTCTATGAAAGCGATACAGGCTTTGATAATACTTAACAGAAGAATAGTCTACTTAAAATACACCCCATTCCTGCCTCCAGGACTTCTCCATAAGCAAACGTGATAAAGCATCATTTGGAAAAGGGACATAATTCAACTTGAAGTTCAACTTTAAATTCCATAAATCTTAATTCGCTAATGTGATGAAGATAGCTTGAAATACGTTCTTATCGAGACATAAAACCAGAACGCTCGGGGAAAAGAAGGCACAAATTTGAACTGTGCCTTTAAGAGTAACTGGAGCTCATTCCCTAAGAGTGGACAATAGCTGATCTGCCCCTTTCTCCTGCCCTGACCTCACTGTTGTATGGTAACAACAGATGGCTAATACTGCACATCACTAGGATTTGCAAACCTTATTACTCTTCCACTTTAGAAAGGAAAAAAAAACCCCAGATGCTGTATTCCTTAGTCATCCTGGTCAGCATCTCTTTTTTGCAATCTGGCTGAGAAATAAAAAAAAAAAAAAGTGTACGTGAACATTCGACTATAGCTGCAACTGACATCTTAACTGTTATTGTTCCAGAGCACAGCCAAATCTCTAGTGATTAAGAGTAGATATCTATGGATATATATGAAAATATGTTTCTGCTAAACAGTAGGCAGGGCTTTTGGGTGCTAATAGAAGTGATGTTGCAGTAGTGACGCAATGTTATAGTAAAACTGGGATCCAGATTGTAATATTTATCTTACCATGATCGCAAATTACATTTAAAAATCATCTAGTTAAAACCTGACCCACAACAACTCACCTAAAAGCCAGCTAGTTGCACTATAAAGTGCCAATACACCAGTGGTCACCAACTCTCTTCCTTTAAACCTACCTTCCTGTTGGTTTTATCTCCAAGCAAAATCTAATACTTTTCTGTTAAATGATCAAGAACTTCTTAAGGCAATGATTAGATGGTCAGGTGGACACGATTATGGTTGGAGCTAAAGTCTTCAGGAAAGTAGAGATCTCTACGATCCACTGTATTATATATAAATGCTTATAGCAGTGGCTTTGGACACAGGTTTTATTTTCTGTAGGACGTAACAATTATGAATCAACTCAATCTTAGACAAGCTTATATACTGAGTTGGTACATCCCAGTCTCCAATGTGTTCACAAACCAACAAAAAAAACCCTAAATAATGAGCGATTATAAAAACATACCAATACTCATCTTTGCTTAAAATTATATGCTGCAACACAAGAAAACTGCATTGATGGTGATATAAATGCAGTAAAACTGACTATTCCAAAACATGTTTTACCATTAAAGAAGCCAGTATTTACCAGGCACCTAATGAAAATAAAATGAAATCAAGCAATAATAATAGAAATATTGTTGATTGATCATTTTCTTGTGTCACATTCCTTCCTAAAATACAGTCGTTTCCACGATGACCAATTGGTAAGGAGTAATCATAGAGTACTTTCGTTATCGCCCATCAAGGATATGGAGAGAAAACAACGGATTTGTTGGCATTTCTTAAAGAAGTAAGCAAAAGTGATGGGACAGAACAAGATGCTAAAAAGCTTTTAAGTTTCTTTTTTTTGAAACTCATGGACCAATATTCACAAATTCCTTCCTTTGCCATAAAGAGAAACACTCTCTGCGTTTACATGGACAACAATAATCCACTCTTAATCCGATTAAGACCATACTATAATTAAGAAACTACCATGTAAACAGCAATTTTTACTTCCCTTAACCAAATTTAGCTCATAATCGAAGTAGGCAATACTATAATTAAGACAGGTGGAGTACTCCTGTTTTAGTCGCATTATGGACGTATTAAAGATATGTAAACACCTTAATCACATTATGAACATCGTGTGAGGGTTTTCACCGCATTTTGCGACAGGACACGATCACACACGGCAGTTCTCAACATTTTACGGCGAACAAGAGAGTTCGGCTGCGTCCCAAACCGCGTACTTCCCTACTATAGGCCTGTAGTGGGGAAAAATACGGCTACTATATAGACAGTAACTACGCGATTTGGGACAGACCCACTGCTTCAAGTAGTTGTCTATACGGCTTCAACCAGTTGTCTATTAGCACGTACAGCATGACAAATAATTAACTGCACTTAAAGCGTTCGTAAAATAAATAAATAAAAACACCCAAAACTGTATACGGTACCATAACGAAGACAAACTATATGTTGATACGTGAAATTCTGGAGGGACGTCGGACGGCAATGGCGCGGTGAGGTAATGACATGGGCTCTTAATCCAATTATGATCTATAACATGTAAAACGGGAACATGACAGGAGTATTCTAAAAGCGACTCATGTAAACACCTTAATCACATTATTACCTTAATCAGAATGAGGTCAATAATTAGATTACTGCTGTCCATATAAACATAGTCACGGTCACAGACTAGCAGAGCAAATCACACTGGGAGAATACTGCAAGTTACAGGACTATGTTGTGGAGTAATCCGAATAATTAGGCAAGCTAAAATAGTATTTTTTCCATTGATATGGGACAATATTCGTGTTGTTATATTCGTATTATGTTGTTTAAAGGGCATAATGTATTTCCATAAGAACCAGTGTTCTGAGCAAAATGTACACCTCCAGTTCTCTCACAGCATCACTGAAATTTTACGGTCATTGCAGTCATTATATAACGGTTATTATAGCTACACTATTAGCCCCAAGTCTATATGACAGCATTTAACACTACTGTATTACGTGAAGCACTTGGATCAGGAACTTTTTAGCTTCCTGTCCAGTTGCTGGATTACCTGTCTCTTGGTTTTCTTGTGCCTCATGTTTCACAAATGAAGCACAAAGCTAGCTTCTTAATTGTTTTACAATAAATTTTCCTGCATGAGCCAAGTTCTGCCACAAGCCTCCTAAACAGATTGTGTGAGGTTGAGGGTCTGCCACATTTTTCCCCATATTCACTGGCAACAACAGATGGTTTTATGACATATACTTGGCACATCATTTTAGAAAGCTATAAATGAAAGTGAAACAAATAATGTTTCATGCCAAATTGGTGCAATTGGTAACTGTAAGACTGTGTTGGGACAATTACATCGTTAATATCACATAAGCCTAGATCCCAACAAAATGGTTGGTTTTGGTAAAAACTCATTTTTGGGAAAAACTCATTTTTTCAAGGTAAGTCTTACTGTACCTTCTGCCTTCATGTAGTGCACTGAGTAGGCAATAACTTTATCTGAGTTGTACTGAGGCCTCTCCCAGGCCAGTAAGATGGCAGAGCTGGAGATGGTCTCAGCATGAATGTTTCGAGGCGCGCTTGGCCGATCCTCCGACATGACCACGATCAGCCGTGCCATGGACAGAACCGAGCCTTGTGAGTTTTCAGCCTGGCACTGGTAGATGGCATCGTCCTCAGGAATGATCTGGGTTATCACCAATTTACTGAAAAAAAATAAGGAAGAAAACGTTAGGTCATTATTAGAGATGCACCGATACAAAATTTCTCCACCGATACCCGATTATTCAGAGTGATATCGGCCGACACCGATAATGGATACCTCTGCCTTTTATGCCTTCTTTTAAATGAATAATAATTAATTCCACAATTCTGAAAGAAATGCAAATAAAACTTTATAAATAAAACTTATTTATATAAAACTTTCAACAAGTTGTTTCACAGTAACTGGTCTCATAAACAAAACACATTACTCTAATTAACATTGACATATGAAGTAAATTCTGAAGATTGAAGTAAGATTTCTTAACGTATTGAACTCGTATTAACAGAATTAATTGACTGAACTCTAAAAAACCTCCTGTTAGCCTGACAATCACTCACCACAAACAAAAGTATTTCTACTTCATCATTGAAAATTAAACTGGTAATATAGAATATCAACTTTTTTATATATCAACATTAATTAGATATGAAATATACTACTCTACCGATGGTCGATAGCGTGAAAAATATCCCTAATTGGCTGATAATCGGTCCATAGCATCTCTAGTCATTATGTTTCTTCTTATACGAGTCAAGGATCAATGACTTCAGGAGAACTTTATTATTATTATTATTTATTCATTTAGCAGACGCTTTTATCCAAAATGACTTACAAATGAGAGCCCACTCACACACCAATGGTAGCAGAGATGCATGCAAGGTGCTAGCTTGCCATTGGGGGCAACTTAGGGTTTAGTGTCTTGCCCAAGGACACTTCGGCATGGGATCTACGGCCTACGATTAGTGGATTAGTGGACAACCCGCTCTACCGACTGAGCCACAGCCGCCCTACAACTTAATGAGAATGTATAAAGTCGGGTTTTGTAAACCCAGTTACAAGATGGACTGTATGAATTAAGATGGTCCAAGCCTCAAGTAGTTGTGGCCCAATACATGTCATTAATACATAATGTCAATAATACATATTATTATTATTATTATTATCATATTAACATAATTTTCACCTGAATGCAGGTGGCCTACCTGTTGTACATCTTAATCCTTCCATTGGAGTGAATCACTTCTCCATTCTTCAGCCACTTGACGCGGGGAGCTGGCACACCCTCTGCCTGACAGTTAAAGCGAGCCGTGCCTGCTCTGGGCCGAGTCTGACTCTCTGGCTTCTCTATCATTGATGGAGGCACTGTGAAATGACATTCAGATTTGTTCAGAGTGAGACAGACATAACCTTCTGTCTTACTTCACAATTAAGAGTAAATACTGAATAATAGTAGTCCCATTAGTGAAAACAATCTCCTCACCGAGCACAGTGAGGTTTGCAGCTGCGATGGTGAAGTTACGTGTGCGTGGTGTTGTTGCTCTACACAGGTAAACTCCACTGTGATGGGTTTTTACACTGGAGATCACAAGGTTCCCATTTCCCAACACTTTGACCCCAAACACATCTATGGGCTTAGAGTCAGCCCTGCTCCAAGACACCAGGGGGCGAGGGTTGCCCTCTGCAACACACTCAAGAACAACAGTCTGGTGCAGACTGGCACTGATGTTCTGGGGCCCTGCAATGATCTGGGGCTTCATGAGTGGTCTGGCTCCAGGTACTAAAAGAGAAAGTGTTAGTTTTAATGGCTAGAGCATTAACAATCAGTTGTTTTAGTGTGTCAGTCTTTCTTTGTCTGTCTCTCAGACATTACAAAGTAGGGCTACAACACCTATTTGATAAAATAATTGATAATAATCGATAATTAAAATCATGGACAACGAATTTCATTATTGATTAGTTGGGTCTGTGTCACAGTTTATAACCCTGTAAATATTCAGTTAGATCAAATATGTTGTTTGATGCTATATTTAGAAACAAAAGTAATTGTGTTTATGAGAGCATTAACTAATGTTTTATAACATGTAATTGTATATAAATGTAAGAAGTGTCATACATTTACAGAATAAAGTAACTTTACTGTGTTTAGATGAGTGTATGTGTGTGTTTCTGCACAGCATTCAACCTTTTACCACTTAACACTTAGTTTGTGCTTTTGTTTTTCTTTTTAGCATTTTTAATATAGTGATTTAACTTCTGCTTTAAAGCTTGTGGACAATCAGTTGTTTTTTTGTTTTCAAAATATAATGTTAATATTTTAAATGGTACACTTATATAGCGCTTTTATCCAAAGCACTTTACACTGTGTCTCATTCACCCATTCACACGCACCAATGGTAGCAGAGCTGCCATGCAAGGTGCTAGCTTGCCATCGTGGGCAACTTAGTGTCTTGCAAAAGGACACTTCGGCATGTGGAGTCATCCGGGCCGGGAATCGACCCGCCAACCCTAGGATTAGTGGATTAGTGGACAACCCGCTCTACCAACTGCGCCACAGCCACCCCGGATTTTAAAAGATCTTCTGCACAATGTATAGCATAACCCACATAGATACATTTAATACCTTTTTCATAGCCTTGAATTTGCACAGTGTTTGAAGGACAACATCAGGCAGAATGTGAAAGAACATGCTTCGAAAAAATACAGGGAGTAAAAATTGGCCTTTTTAATCTGACTAACCGTTTCATCGAAGAAATAAATGACAGATTAATCGATTCTAAATAATCTTTAGTTGCGGCCCTATTACAAAGTAAGGTTGCCTTGGCTGGAGTTCACACACACACACCTGAGTTGACAGTAAGCATGGCCTCCCTGCTTCTTAGCTGACTGGCCGTGTTGGTAGCGACACAGCGGTAAAACCCAGCATCCTCCAGTTTTACCTCATGGATCTGCAAAACTCCATTTGGCAACACAACGATTCTAGAGATACAACAAAATGACATTTATTATGGACCTCTAAAAACAGCCTTTGCCATTTATCCATGCAGTCACATTACACAATTGACTGGCTGTTTATCTGCATAAAGTGAAATCCAATAATCCTTGGATGGAAATATTTCTATATTAAAGTGATGCTTCACACTAAACAATTGCAGGACTAAGTGGGAAGCTCTGTACCTCGCTGTTTCCAGAGGCAGAGCTTTCTGGTTGACTTCCCATCTGATTATGGCTGGTGGATTGGCATTGACACTGCAGACAAACCTAGCAACAGCACCCTCGTTAACTACTACAGGAGAGGGTTGGTTCACAAAGGATGAGATACCTGAAAAAAAAAAAGAGCCAGAGAGAAAGAGACCGCAGTTTAAGATCACTGCTCCAGAACTTCATGGTACATTTGGAACACACAAACTGACAGAACATTTACATGTACATGATATCAAGTTTAATTATCACACGTGATTTATCGAATGTCAATCCATTCGCTCATGATTCAGAAATAACTAGGAATTATTGACTAAAACTAATAAGAAAGATATATAGTTATGAGAGTAAGGAGTCTGTGTAAGTTTGTGTTTAAGGGTTAAAAATGATACAAAATATCTATATTTAGATCAGCAAGTGTACAAACAAATGTAATTCTCTCCCAGCACGACATAAAACACTTAAATCACAGTGGGCAGCCTGAAATGAAAACGATATTTAACACCTCGCTGATCAATAGATCAATGCACCAGTGGCAGTGAAGGATGGCTATTCATGGATCATTATTAAATCAATAACTGTCCTGTTCACTCAGAGTCGAGTCATTCAGAATACTGACTCAAATGAATCGTCCTATTCATTCAACCAGAGTCGATGCTTAAAAACAGAGCCCTGGGTAGCAGGATCTCATTGTTACACACAGTAATATTTAAGCATCGTTATGTGGATTGAGAGAAGGATGCAAATAATGACATATTGTTTAATATGGTAAAATATTGAAGACAATGGCCATTTGAATTTAAACTCGAGTCTATAATAACAATAACCAATAAGTATTTTTTGACGATCTGATATATTGTCTCTACAATTCATGAGAGTAACTTTTGATGCTTTAAGAATACCGACACCGTCATTTTGCAGTGCTAGTTAATTTTATCCAGCTTTGCTATTGTTTTCTTTTTCTCACTCCCAACACTAACCCCTCAACACCACCACCACCACCACCTCCATTTCTCTCCTTACTCTCGCTCCCCCTCTCCCTCTCCAACACCAAGTAAACGATGTTAAAGGAAATCAATGAATGTTCATCTTCGGATGTAAAAATCCACCCTTGTAAATCATGCTGGAAGACAGCAGGGAAATTAAAACAGCCTTTGTTTACATGTGCTGCTTGATTACAGCTAAGAAGCATTCAAATAATCCAATGATCCACTCCATATGGGCTATCACACTTAGAAATCAACTAGCCTTTTCTTTGGCTCTTAACTTGACCTATCCCAGGTTCAGAGAGTCAAGGGTCTACAGAGCACCATCTCCTCATGTAACTACCTTCATTAGATTTGTCTGATCTGTGAATTCTTTGGGGCAAACATTTTTGTTATTCTAGGGGCATTCATTGTTGGGATAAAAGAGATTTTATCCTTGCTCAGGATCAGCTAGTTTAGTTACACAGCTGTTGCTGTGAACAAAGAGAAAAATGCAGTAGTTTATTCTCAAAATCTTCAAAAAAAAAAAAAAAATTGCATCAGAAAGTTAATGCATAACCCTGATGTTAACTTTCGAAGACCTAATTTAACATAATATTGAACCTATTAGCTGAAATTAGTTTTCTTAGATTTGGAGGCGAAACCCCAGTCAAACAGAGGCTTTATATAATAAAGGGATGTCCCCAATTTTACTCATCAGTCTTTAAGCAGGCTTCCGTGCATGTGTGTATAAACCAGTCCAGACAGGTTTTCGAGTATATTGTTCGTGATTGTTGTGCCCAAAATTGCGTCATTTTGCAGCGTTATTTCTTTAATTCGCAAGTTTTTGTGCTTTTTTTGCAGAAAACAACTTAAATTGGTGAAATTGCAGTTGCACGAAATGCAACGGCCTTTTGCAGTAATGTTTGTTGGAAAATGAGACATTTTAGCTGTATTCATGTTCGATTCATGTGAATGAAACGGGGCTTTGACTGAACGCACGTCGAGACGTCACATGCCGCATCGTGATGACGACACATGATGTGTCTTGGCCCAAATCTACGGATATTGTGGAGTTTGCTTGATTTTGTTTTAATTTCTGTGATCGCAAAAAAGGACTGATAAGCGTGTGCATATGTATATCTGTCTAGCTGGCCAGTCCTGTGAGGTCAGCTGGGTCATAAAGAGAGGATCAATGCCTAGGTCAAACAGCACAAAGGATTCCTATCAATGGTCAGGGGTCACCTAAGCCCGTCTGTCCACTCAATTTCAGCCAGGACTGGCAGACCCCCTAACTGAATGCATTTAGAATAATATTACCCAAAATTGTGAACACTTTGATACATTTATAGTATCCGTGGCTTGCAAATCAGAAAATATCATTTGTAGGTATACTTGGTAAATAATACACAGATTTCATTTTCGGTCTCACAGTAAGCCCATGTGAGTACGTAACACGAGTCACCACATGCTAGATTCATTTTTTTTAGCAGGTAAATAAACACATCTATAGGGAGTTATTGGGCTAAAAGTTGTGGCTGACTCGTGAGCTATGCCAGAAATTACATAAGACACCAGACATTTTCCTACAAATACACTAAA
>JAFFST010046241.1:56027-73556 GCA_022414735.1 Noturus placidus | reverse complement strand
CTACAGTATACACTACACTATGCACTACACTATACACTACAGTAAACTACACTATGCACTACACACTACAGTATACACTACACTATGCACTACACTATACACTACAGTAAACTACACTATGCACTACACACTACAGTATACACTACACTATGCACTACACTATACACTACAGTAAACTACACTATGCACTACACACTACAGTATAAACTACACTATGCACTACACACTACAGTATACACTACACTACAGTGTACACTATACACTATAGTATACACACTACACACTGCAGTACACATTACACTATACACTACACACTACAGTACACACTATGCACTACCACTACAGTGTACACTACACACTTCAGTGCACTTCACACTACAGTATACAGTACAGTGTATGCTACACTATACACTACACACCATGCACTACACTATACACTACAGTGTACACTACAGTACTCTTCACACTACACTACAGTATACACTACAGTGGTAATGTTATCTGAGGAGGAGATGTTGAAACTACAGACTGACATTCAGATGAAGTCCAGGGCTCATGGACAATTCTGGAACTTACTCACAGGGGAAAAGAACCCAACTCAAGCCCTGGACCTGTATCTGGCTGATACAGGTGTTCCTAAAAAAGGATAAAGATAAAATCTCCACATTTTATTTAAGTCACTTTTACCTCGAGTACATTCGATCGGTTCCTCATTGTGATAAATAATCGTGTTTACTCTGTGATGTAAACGGCATCCAGAGCTGCAGCAGTTCATCCAGTGGTGTGATTTTTACTAGCTTGCGTTCTCCTCTAATCACTGCCATCGATTAGCATCACCTCGCTCTAGCATACTGTACAGATTTCTAAACTGCACCAATCAGACGAGCTGCTTTCTTTCCTCCTGTAACAACGGAAGCATATGTTAGAGAAAGCGTGTGAGGATCCAGGTTCCGGCATCGGCCCACGTGCCTCCTGCAGCCCGCTTTCAGCAGTTGAGGTGTTGCTACTCTTGTCTAACGTGAGCATGTGCTAATTCGAGGCTTTGAGGCGCCATGTGAGACGGTTTTAACACCGCTGCAGATGTAGACACAACACACACACACACACACACGAGTAAGCAAACTTTACTCTTTTTTTTTTTTAACATTTTGTATGATTTGCCACGTTTCTTTTGACATATTTAGTCAAAACACGTATCTGCTCAAAACAGGAAGTGTTCTTAGCATTGGCATTAGCTAGCAGGCAACGTAGTGCTTCTTCGTTCTATTGTGATGAAATGGCCCTGCCGACACATGTTGTGTGAGCACGTGCTAGCTTGTAGTAACGGCGATGTCGGCAGGCTGTATCGGCCCGGCTACCTCTTTTCTTTTCCGCTTGTGTTTGTCTACTGTTTATGCTTGACGAGTTAGCTAGCTTGCTAGCAGCTGCCAACCTGGACAAGAATTATATTTTATTTTTATATTAGCCAGCGTCTCTAGCAAACTATCCCAGCAGCTGTTAGACTATATTGTAAGATCGATTGCAAGCTCGTTCAACTGGGGCTACCGTTATGTAATCAAAGCTAGCTAGGTTCACTAGCTAACTAACTGTTCTTATTATTTAAACTAACAGCTAATATTGTTGGCAAATTAGCAAACATTAGGCTGTTGTTTAAAATTGTATTTAAATGAACCTCACCACTAACTAGTTAGCAAGCTAGCACAGATTAAGCGAAGTACCATATTGTTTGATTAAACCGCTAGCGGAGGTTGTTTGCTGGCTAGCTAACATTCAGGGTAATGTAGCGCTTGACTTGTGTAGAAAGTAATTTGGGGAGAAATCGAATTGAATGCGTGTACTCATTCTCGCTAGGGTATCACCATGGCAACAGCTATCATCATACCTATAAGACTCTTTGAAGCGCTGATCTTCATCCCACCTTCACCGTGGCCATTTTATTCCCGTCGTAGCACTGCACCTTTGTTGTGAATGTTTGTGTGTGTGTGTAGTTGTGTATTTTTAGCCTGGTGTGTCGTACTCTGATCCTGAACGCTCGATTATCTCATCCTCCTGAAAACCACTGGACGGATAGAATAACCACAGAATTGAATGCGACTTGAAACGGCTGCTGAAATGATGAAGCGTGATGCTCCGGGGCTGAGCAGCTCCGCCGTCTGTTACTACGCCATCGTGTTCCAGCGATTTATTTGTGCGGAGAAATTATTATAAAGAACAGAGCCGGTGGCTGAGAACAAAACCCACCGTGACGGGAAACCGTGTCCCACAGCAGATTCACGCAGCATTAGGACACTAGTGGTTAATTGGGTCAGCGTTCAAATGGGGTTCTTTGTTTTCCTGCAGGGTTTCTTTGGTTTTTAACGATAGCGGTTCTGCCGAAGTGGTGGTGGTGGTGATTAGTGCTGGATTTTCCTACAGGTCCATGAAAATTAAAAGCGTTAATTATAGATGAGACTGAATCACTGCACGTCAATACATAACCCAAGAGAAGATCTCACCAATGTTCCATCTAGATCTCAGCAAATCACTAGAGCAGTTCATCCCACACCTTTCTGAGATCTTCTGCACATGGAAGGTTGATGGGTGATCTGTGAGCATCTGAAGCATCTCCTCAAAAAAAAAAACCCCCGTCCCTGATCGTTCTTAATGCCATGACTCTCATCCAAGCGTTCCACATGCAGCTGATCGCAATTCCCAGTACCTTTATACTTGAGGTCCTCTTTGGGAACGAAGCTTGCATCGTCTGGAACAACATCTGGAGATCAGTCATCTCGTCAGGGTGGTTGAAGAGATGGTTTGACGTTCGTGTCATCCTGAATGCCCATATCAACCACCTTCGCCTTGTCAGGACGTACCGATCTCCTCGTTGTGGACACAGTTCGCTTTATGATGGTTTGGTTTGCTGTTGGTTCGCTCTCCTTCTCTTCAGGATGGTTTTATGTTTGCATCATCTGGAGCAACTGCGTTGGCCTCTAAGATAAGATGGTTCACTGTTCACATTGTCTGAGACAGCCATGTTGTTGGGCCAGTTCACTAGTATGGCTGGGATATTGGGACAGCTGGGACAGCTGTTGATGGCTGTTTTATGGACAGCTAACTGTTTATCATCGTGCAAATACCGCAATTTGGTCTCACTCCTGTTGTTGTGTTGTAGGCATCACGCCCACGCAAACCGAGAGTCCACAGCCGCTGGAGGAGAAAGGAGACGCAGAAGGTAATCCTGATCCGGTCAACACCTGAGAAACACACACAGGTGAGGTTTTACACCAGAGCACGCATTTTCCTCTGTTCTGAGATCCAGCATGCACTGAACAGGAAGCTGGAACGTGCCTTGAGAACTCGTTACGCTCTCTTTAAAAGAGAACATTTTTAAAGAAAACAAAAAAAAAGATCAGTAGACAATGGAAATAGTTTCTTGGTTGTGTTTTGGTTGTTGTCACCAGAGCAGGAGCTGATGGAAGCGCACACGAGCGGTTTTACGTAACTGAAAACGACGTGGTGTTCCGTGCGGCGTGTGAGAGAAGGTACCATTCTGTAAAGAGCTCTCAGGGTCACCTGCGGATTGCAGGAACAGTGCTCTCTGTGTCATTTCCTGTGCCGTCTGGAAAGTTCTCTTTGATCTGTTCTCAAAAGCCGAGATGAAACGCTCCCTAAACAGTCGTTCGAGCAGCAAGTCTGTCTAACGTCTTCAGTAATCATCTTATTATCGGCACTAGGACTGGGGCAAGAAAGCCCTCAGGACTGCAGTCTTACCAGCAGGCAGAATAAAGGAATGCCTGAAGGACCGGACGCACTTCAGTACGATACGATGTAGAACTGGTTTAATATGATGGAGTGATGCAGTATTGCACAGACGGCTCTTAGGGGAAAGTTTTAGCTTTAAAGCCTTGTGAAGGAGGCGTGGCCTTCATCAAGCCTTGTGAAGGAGGCGTGGCCACACCCCTTTTAATGTTACTTATTGCCAAAAAGGTCGTGTCTTCTTTACTGGGACCGTCACAGAGACCCACAGCTCTTTCACTAAAACTAACAGGGACAGAGCCCACATCTCCTTCACTGAGACAAACAGGCCACGCCTCTTCAACAGGGACAAACTGCTACAAAGGCCACATCTCCTTCATTGACGGTCAAAACTAATGAATTAATTAAACCGTAAACCTTACGTAATACAGTTTCTGTGATTTAAAACAAAATGAGAATTGTAGCAGCTCTGGAATCTGAGCGGCTCTTTCACGCTCACTTATTGGGCTTTTCCTCAGCTGGTTGTTGCCAAACAGGACCCCGGCTATGTAATAACGAGGTGCGTCCGCTCCTAACAGAAACCACCAGTAATAAAGCAACCCTTCCTGCTTTTTGCGTAATAGCCGTCTAGTTTGCGGGAAACTATAACCTGCAGGCTGCTGACAACAAACCCTTCAGCACGACTCAGAGCGGGTGCAGCAGCGAGAGCAGCAGCGAAAGAGCAGCAGCGAGGCAAGACTGCATCAGAAATGTGACACAGATGCGTAGAGCTTTATTTGGTTTCTCTTCAGGAGGTGTAGCGAAGGAGCATTACGACACAGCGTGTGTGTGTGTGTGTGTGTGTGTGTGTGTGTGTGTGAGTGTATTTTGGATCTCTCTAAGGAGGCTTTAGAGGACTGGATATGGCGTCCTGCTCCGAATGTCCATAATTAAAACCAGCACTGACTGTGCACCCGATGTGGGTTACGGTTCTGTCCAAACGTTTGGCGAATTTCCAGAAAAAAGACAACGTGTGCGGTCGTGTGTTTCGTGTGTTTCCGTCAGCTGCTGACTATTCTGAGGAAGAGCAACAAGATAACACTCGTCCTAATCCGGAGCCGAAACATCTGATGATCTGATGACGAGCGACGCGAACCTTCTCGAACAACTCGAACCACAAAAATACACAAGTATTAAAAATCCTAAATGATTTTCTGTATTTAAAAACGCCAGTAATGACGTCCTGCCTGCTTTAGTAGTCAGTAAACATCTTATATTCATCTTATATTTACATCTATATCTGGGATTCACTCTGCATTGTGTTACGTTCCTGCATGCTTGAGAAGAATTTGCTGCAATCACTACCAAAAATAAAATGTAAACGGATTGCTAAGCAATATTTATATCTGCATAGACGCACATCCATGAGTCAAATTCACCGCTGGATCACTGAGACATAAATAAACATAAATAAATAAACAAACCAGTTTTCATCGCTATTCAATCAAGATGACGAAAACATGCAGCTTTGTGATTACTGGGCTACAGAGTACTTGTGCATTAGCTTGACGCTAGCATGAACGAGTTGGATTATACTGGGGCGGCTGTGGCTCAGTCAGTAGAGCGGGTTGTCCACTAATCCTCTAATCGTGGGGTTGGTGGTTCGAATCCCGGCCCGGGTGATCCCATGCCGAAGTGTCCTTGGGCAAGACACTGAACCCTAAGTTGCCCCCGATGGCAAGCTAGCACCTTGCATGCAGCTCTGCTACCATTGGTGTGTGAGTGTGTCTCATTTGTAAGTCGCTTTGGATAAAAGCGTCTGATCAATGAATAAATGTAAATGTAAATGTACTACTGCTGTTAGTTGGATGCATATGCTAGGCTAGCTGGGTGCTAATCTAAACACGTGGCCGTTCCTGACGTTTCCATGACTAGCGTCTGCAGGAGAACTCCATCATCCGACCGAACAGCTGTTCACCAGCCTGCTGGCCCAGACGTTTGGTTTAAGTACACGATGAAACCCGCCGTATGCTCGGCTGCGAGATCCCAAACCCCGCAGCGGGTTGTTACGCTGCCGCCGTGTGTATCAGGACCAATATAATCAACTACAATTAATACTTTACAGTAGAAGAAAAACCCCACAGAGTTAAATTACAAACGCTGAAGCAAAATAAATTATTAAAAATGATGTCAAAAAGCAGTAATTATTCAAGCTAAGATGCATCGAAAAGAAGAAAATCACTTACAATTTCCCTCAGGACCGGTGAAGTGTCCGTCTATCAAAGTACATCCTTGTTTTCTGTAATCTTCCATCACGTATCAGCCGTTTGTTTCACAGGTTTATTATTATTTCACACGTTACCTGAAAAAACATCGTCCAAAATCATAACATGGTTAACAATACGTAATAAAGCTAATCACGGCTAATCGGGTCTAACAACAACAAAAACACAGCTATTGTCGAGTAGTTTGGCTAATAATAACAAATGGTAATGAACGCATGGGTAATGGGGAAAAAAAAATTTGGCTATCCGTAAAATGTGGCTAATCGTAGCGGCTAACAATGACACGGTTATTAATGATTAATGAAGGCATGTATGTTATATAACTGAGCTAATAATAACATGGCCGATGATACATGATGATAACTATGCTAATAATGAAGACTGGGTCTAGCTAATATTAACCCAGACACCGATCAGAAACTCGGCTATTGACGACTCCTAGCATGATGCTAATAAAATGCCGAATTATGCTTCTTCTCAGTGTGGGCAGAAAACCGGGCGAGGCCGTGCCTGTTTGTGTAACAGGATCATACACGAGTGATGAGAAAGTGGGTCACGGCGCTACACTGGAAACCTTACTGCGACGTGTTCATCGATACACGCGTCCTCCGTTTCACACGTCTGAAACGAGAGGAAAACAAAGCACCTCGCGTCCACCATGCAGCACTAAAATGACTATTTAAATATCTATTTATAACCCCGCCTTTCAAGCAGAGGAAAACACTAGCTCTTTTAGATTAGCATTAGCATCCGAGTCTCTTCATGGGGAGTTAAAAAAAAAAAAACTTTAAATAAAAAGTTAGCAAGATGTTTCTTGTCTTTTCTGAAAGACTGTCGCTGCTTTAAGGAGGAGATTTCACCCTAAAATGCTAATGAGGCTAATAACTGTTTAACGATAACCTCATTAATGTGGCTAATAATAATAATAATAATAGCTACTGCATCCAAGGCTGTGAAGAACACGTGCACACACACACACACACACACAGACCAGACTTAGCATTGCGAGGTTAAAGTGGAGGAGTATTAAAGCTGCTAGTTTTAGCAGTGTGAGGAGTTATTAGCGGATGAGCATCTGGCCCAATATGATAAAGAGATTTTAGCTGAAACTCGATCTGGTCTTTGTTTTATACACAAAGCGTAAAGTGATGCACATTGTGGGACTGAATATCTTTTGGAAGTGTGAGAGAGTGAGAGAGAGAGAGAGTGAGACAGAGAGAGAGAGAGACAGAGAGAGAGTGAGACAGAGAGAGAGAGAGAGAGGGGATGAAAAGCTGAGCTGTGGAGAAGTGAAGCCACAAAATTTACCTTTTTGTTCTTTCTAATACGCTTTTCAGTCGCGCTCTTTGTCTTGCACTGCTCACAGCGGCTGGTCACTGCGGCTAGTCACACTGCTCCCAGCGGCTGGTCACTGCGGCTAGTCACACTGCTCCCAGCGGCTGGTCACTGCGGCTAGTCACACTGCTCACAGCGGCTGGTCACTGCGGCTAGTCACACCGCTCACAGCGGCTGGTCACTGTGGCTAGTCACACCGCTCACAGCGGCTAGTCACATTGCTCACAGCGGCTAGTCACACTGCTCACAGCGGTTGGTCACTGCGGCTAGTCACACTGCTCACTGTGGCTGCTCACTGCGGCTAGTCACACTGCTCACAGCGGCTAGTCATATTGCTCACAGCGGCTAGTCACACTGCTCACTGCGGCTAGTCACAGCGGCTAGTCACATTGCTCATTGCGGCTAGTCACACTGCTCACTGCGGCTAGTCACAGCGGCTAGTCACATTGCTCACTGCGGCTAGTCACATTGCTCACTGCGGCTAGTCACATTGCTCACTGCGGCTAGTCACACTGCTAATAGCAAAAGTGTTCAAAAATGGACCAAAAACATTTGATACATTTTTCCATAATATTAGCTATATGCTAAAGTCCGAGCTATTGAGGTTCCACTTCAGGATTTAGCAAACATGCTAACTGACGCCAGCTTCCTGCTACTGTGTAAACATGCACACTGAGACAGTGATTTTGGAGGGAAAATGTTCATCTGTCAATGCTCGGTCTCTCCCACCTCATCTGTCTCCCTTCTCGTCCCGCTGTCTCTGCTCCCAACTGTCTCCGCTTCATTCTGTATTTCTGCCTGCCTGTCTGTCTGTCTGTCTGTCTGTCTCTCACTCCTGTCACTCCTGCCTGTCTGTCTGTCTGGCTGGCTGGCTCCTCACCTGTCTGTCTGTCTCTCACTCCTGTCACTCCTGCCTGTCTGTCTATTCTCTCACTCCTGTCTTTCTGTTTGTCTCTGTCTGTCTCTCATTCCTGTTTCTCCCCACCTGTTGCTCTGCCTGTCTCTCTCTTTCTGTCTGTCTGTATAAAACTGTTCAGATGTCTCTCCTTCCAGCTTTTTTCTCGTCTGCTTATACTCCACTCGTTACCCGCATGACCTTTGACACCAGCACATTTGTACGCTAGGATTTTTTCTCTGTCTCGGCGTGGCGATGTGCTGAAGCGGGAAAATTCCCTCGCTAACATCTGTCTCTAATTTCTGTTATTATACGACGCGTGAACGTTTACGGTGTTTCTCTGTGAAGTGTCTCGTAGCGGCTGGGAATCGCAGCCTGGACTCTGTGATGCAGCGTTTATTATATGAGGAGGTTATAGGTTACAAAACATGGAAAATATACACACACACTCTCTCTCTCTCACACACTCACTCACACACACACACACTCACTCACTCACACACACTTCACACACTCTCTTTCACACACACACAGACACACACACTCTCTCTCACTCACACACACACACACACTCACACTCTTCACACACTCTCTCACACACACACACACTCTTACACACACACACTCTCTCTCGCTCTCTCCCACACACACACACACACACTCTCTCTCACACACTCACCCACACACACACACACACACACACACAAGTTCTAACTCCAGTGACGTTTATAAGACTTGAATTGTTTTCCTTGATATTGTTTACACGTGTATATAAGTATTTATTTTAGAGCACAGAGAGAGAGGACCAGCCGAACAACCTCACGCCGCTGTGTGTGTGTGTGTGTGTGTGTGTGTGTGTGTGTGTGTGGATACCTGTGGGAATTCGGTCTGTCTCTCGGAGTCTGCATGAAAGAGATGAGCGGGTGTTTGGCTCGGAGCCCGATGCTGGATCAGCTCATTGCTCTGGAGGGGGGAGGGGAAGTGTGTAAGGAGGATTAAAACAAGGCCTGTGTGTGTGTGTGTGTGTGTGTGTGTGTGTGTGTGTGTGTGTGTGTGTGAGAGAGAGATTATGGTCATTACTGTGTCCATGACCCTGGGTTTTAGCCTGGTCTCTGCTTTCTAATTACGTCGGATCCCAGAGGCTCGTTGCTCGTGTAACTGTGTACAGCCGTGGCTCTGAAACTCTAATAGCGCGGCACAGGCCCTGACGGGAAACCCGAAACCCGGAACGTTCTCTCTGCACTTCATTATGATGCTTCAGTTAGTCGTACAGTCTCGAGTAACCATCAATCAAAATAAAAACAATTTTAAACTACTAACAGTTTTACACCAACAAAATGTCCCGCCCAAATCCTCTAAACTCGCAGGTTCTCCGAGTCGGAACCGACCCAATTTTACCAGTCAGCTGATGTGGGGTGTTTTATCGCCATGACGACGTTAATTAAAAGTAACCAGAGTTGCTCATGTCGTCATGCCGGCAGAATGTCTGTTTCTGTTTGTGTCCATGCTCGAAATGATCAACAAAATAAAACGCGTACTAGTCACTGCACTAGCCGTATGGTCACGCTAGCAGGTGATGAACTGCTTGTGTCTCTTGTGGGTGTGGCCAGCAGTTATGTTTATACACTGCACGTATATGTTTATATCAATTGTATAAATCACACGCTCGCCTTTGTGCTAGCTTTCTATCTCAGGTTAGATTAGCAAAGCGGGCTAGCCGTACAAGCTACGTACGCTCGCCAGAGGCACTAACAATCTCCGCTACTTCCTTTCCGAGCTCCGTTTTTCCTCCTAACGTCTCTACGTACGTGTAACGAGCGGTCGTATATGACAGGACAAGATGAACCCATGGTTATAAGTTGCTCTTCCATTTTTCCGCGTGTAACAGTGAACCGATTAGTCGTTGGGAATCGCTCGAGCTAGCGGTGTGTTGTTTTTGTTTTAAACGTTGATCTAGCTACATATTTGAAACAGATGAGTCAGGACTAACAGATGAGATTCACAGCTAGAAATGCTCAAACCCCGAGAGAGACACGAGCGCTTCGTATCCGCTGGCTGAAATAAAGTGTTTAATACCGCAACCTAAAAATAACCCTACATTTTTACGTCATATTTATATTCAGTCGTGAAGTAGAATCCTTGTCTTATGGAATAATAAATAAATAAACCCGAGCAGATCTTTGTGCTGAGGAAAGGTCTGAGCTCTCGTCCTCTTCTCCTCTGATCACCCTGTTGATGTTTTTCATTTTTCTCCACGGACGTATGATTGAAAACTTCATAAACACGCCATAAAGAAGAAACTCGTGCCATAAAAATGCTTTGTCACAGTAATTTCCGGCTACAAAGACACACACACACACACACACACACCGTCCTCTTTCATCCAGCCGCTGTGATTTTATTTACGACCCTGTGATATATTTTTTTTATCTTCTTTTCTGGTCCGCTGCTCGTCGGCCCTGGAGGTTCTTGGCATGGACCCGAGTGCCGTCTCATATTGTGGTACTGCTGACTCAGCTCTTTTTGTTTTGTTTTTTCATGCACAATGAGCTGAAGGAAACGATAGAGCAGGAAACGGTGAAGGATAAACGTTTTCGCAAACCTCGAACTTAAAAAGCTGGTCTTTAGTTTGTTATTTTGGGGGTGGGGGGGGGGGGTGTTTACTTTAATAAGACATGATTATTATATTGTTAATGTGTGAAAGAAGGGGAAAAAAACATGGACACTCTCAACTATATAACTATTTCAAACAAATTTATAAAAAGTCATAATATTATAAAATTTCAACTAAATTACCTTGAGTGGCAACCGGGCCCACCTAGGCCCAACCGGGCCCACCCAGCTCAGCAGAAAGGTCTAGAAATGCTGTGACTCGTGTCCTTGCAGGATTCTAATGATTATTATGCTAATAGGATTTATTTTAACTAAACATTTATAACTCACTTTGGTGATTCTTTGAACTATCCTTTGAAGTGAATCAAATGTTACAAGGTTTGTTTTCATTTGATTCGTCAGAAAGCAAAGCGAGTTGAATTAAATGGATTATAAAGATTATAAATTCCTCTAATGGCCTGTTGGTGATTGGGCCTCGTGTTGTGATGTCACATGCTCTGATTGGTCCTTTATTTTTCAGGTCTAACAAAAGGAGCATCCATAAGGAGGAGGCTCGTCTATACCCTGTCTGCATCCTGTCTGCATCCCGTGTGCGCTGGATCTGTTTATTTATCATCGGGGGGGGAGGAGGCTGATAGATCTTGGAGCATGAAGCCCAGCTGCTGAGACGGCGCTCACACACACTCCACTTACCCGGCTGGATGTGTGTGACCCTTGCCGGAGTCCAGAGCCGAAAACATCACGGCGGCCTCCCGGAGCCCAGCGGAGATGCCCACCGAGACTCTGCCGCCAGATAGCAAGGCGTTGGGCGCTGGTGGCGCCGTGGCATCGGCCGTACCCCTTCGAATCCTGAACAAAGGTCCAGAATACTTCAGACGAGCGACCGAACCCAACCCAAAGCGCCTGAGTGCTGTGGAGCGACTTGAGGCTGACAAAGCCAAGTACGTCAAGAGCCAGGAAGTGATCAACGCAAAGCAGGAACCGGTGAAGCCGCAGGTGCTTGCAAAACGGAGCCCGGGGGTGAGTTCTGCTCTTAAAGCCTCCAATAATAATGCCAAGTCAGACACCTGCGCCAGCACCAAGCGTGAAAATCTCAACCTGGAGATCCTGAAGAACCTGCTCAACAGCTCGTCTTCAGCAGAAGGACCTGCTAAAAGCTCGGTCGCCAGGAGCTGGGCGCCAGAATCCGGACATCGTTCCTTTCCAGAGTCCCTAAATGTCCCGGCTGCGGCCTTTCAGGGCCGGAAAAGCCCCCAGAACCTGAACCTTAGCCGTGGACTTCTGGAGAACCACGGTGCCGAGGGCGATCGTTTACCGCTCCACGCCTCTCAGAGCTCCTCGGACATCCGGCGGTTGTGTAACGGGAAGCCGTTTCGTTCGGGACGCAGCAGCAGCAGCAGCTCGGCTCCTCCGCTGCCCCCGAAACCAAGCGCAAAGGCTTTAGGAATCTCTGACATCACGAAATGTCCAGCTGAAACAGAACGAGAACCTCGTCGGCCCTCGCTGCATCGCTCCAAATCGGACTTGAGCGACCGCTTCGCTCGGTCCGGCGCAGACGCCGAGAGGTTCTTCAACTACTGCGGCCTGGAACCGGACGAGCTCGATGGTTTCGTCGACGGCTTCGGCCGCGCCAGCTCCGACATCGTATCACTGAACTTCCGTAGCGCCAGCATGATCAGCTCGGACTGCGGCCGCTCGCGGCACACCGACGACAACGACGACCTTTCCAACGAGGACGAGGAGGAGCGAGTCCCCTACGGGATCTCTGCTGTAGAGCGCAACGCTCGCGTCATCAAGTGGCTCTACAGCATCAAGCAGGCGCGAGAATCTCAGAAAGTCTCGCACGTCTGAGCTTCTCAAGCCTCTCGCGTGTCTCACTTCTGACTCGACGAACAAGTGCACTGTCTTCATCTTGAAGGTCTGACTGGTGAAACAAAGCCGTTGGTTTTTCTTTATAGGTTTACAGCGTTTTTTCTTTTTATTGTTTTTAAGTTGCTTTGCAGGTCTTCAGATTCTGCATGACGACTTCACACAAATCACGAATACCCACGGCCTCCGGCGTGTCGCGTGTCCGTTAAAAGAACAACTCCAATTCTGAGCGGGTTTATTGTTCTGTTCCTTCTGCCTCTGTATGTCAGCTATCTTTGTTTTCCGTGTCTGTTTGGGCGCACTGAGCCAGGAAGCCATACGGGAATGAATGCAGAGCATCAGTGTCTTTTAGATGTCCTTCCTTCTTTAGTTTTCTCTCTTCGCTTTTTTTATTTTTAAGTGTGTGTGTGTGTGTGTGTGTGTGTGAGTGAATCAGTGTTGCAGAAGCATGTCTGTCCCCGAAAACGACTTCTTTTTAAAAAAAAAAATGAAAAATACAAAAAAAAGATATTATATAGTATTAATAACGGCTTCCATTGAGATGATTACGCACCACATCGTGTAGTTCCTTCTGTTTTGTTTGTTGTCCATAACGATCTCGTTACGATGCTACTTGTTTTGATCAGTGGAAATTCTGTAAGATTATGTATATAATTTTCAATTTCTTGTCAAAGAAAATCATAAACAAACCCCCCCCTCCCCGGTGTTGTGTGATGAAGATCCTGCTATGCCGTTCAATCCCCTAGCTCTCGCTTTGATCTTCTTCTTTTTTTTTTTGTTTTTTTTTGTTTGGTTTCGCATTGCCAGTTCTTATATCAACATTAAATGTTGGGTATGTTGCACCTGGAGTTGTTCCTTAAGTATTTGTTTCCGTTAGTTATTTTGAATTATTTCAATAAATTGTTAATTGGCCATATTTTTTGCAATCAGTCACACGTGTGCAATGGTATTTTATTATTATTATTATTACTATTTAGTTTTTAATGGTTTCCCTGTAAATGGAAACTCCAATACAGTTTACCACACAGGTGATAAACGGCTGAAATAACACGAACCGTTTCCGAGAGCTTTCATTTCTAGCTCACGACAGAACACACCGTAGGACAAATCATAAGTTTATTAGCTAGCCTAGTAAAGGCGACGTGGACGTTTCAGTTTGCTTCCCAGAAAAGACACCGTCACCGGCTAGTCAGTGGTCGCTAGCTACAATCATTTAACATCAAAGCACGACAAGCTAACATCATGTTCGTGCTCCTTAACCAACGTGGACTACAGTTTTGAGCTGCACTGTTTTTATATATTTTATATAATAATATTTCACCCTGGAAAACAAAAACAAACCAAAAAAAAAGATAATAATTCTACTTTTCATATGAGCCGATAACCAGTACTGCGGAGTGTGACCTCACAGATGCATTCAGTGCGGGATACGCGCGCGCGTGCTGGAAATGCAATTTATTGATGGCAGAATTTTGAAGCGGCGGGAAAACACTCCGCCTCATCAGCAGCCGATTGAACCCGTGAAGCTTCTAATAAAGGACTGAGAAACCGCTTTGTCCCTGGTATATTTGCAATAAGAAAATTAGAACTAGTTAAATTCATGATTCATGCTAATGGCTAATTTCTGAAGGTGTAACGTGCAAACAAAATGATGGAATTGTTTATTTGTATTTATTTATTTTTTACATGCTGAATAGAAAGATGGATCGATGACTGATGTGTTTTCTTGTAATAAATGAATCTCAGTTTAAAGGTCAGATTAAGCTCTAAGGCTTTGGGGTTTTTTTTTGTTTTTTTTTTAAACCAGAGGGGCCAATATTTCTGCAAATGTGATCAGTTTTATGCAAAATAAGTTATCATACGATGATTATTTAGACCAATGGTAGTTGAAGATGGATCAGACTTTAGTAATGCAATTCGTTCATATGAGTGCGGTCCTATAAATGAGTTTTTATAGATGTTTCGTGATGGGAGTGCTAGCATCGTTAGCTAGCTTCTAAAGTTAGTCCAGCTAGTTACGGAACACTTAACTCGGATGGTTAGCTAGCTTTAGGACAAATCCCTAAAAAGGTAAGACTGACTATCATGGAGATTTGTACGCTTATCTCCAGGCTAAGTCGCGTTAGCTTGTTGCCTAGCTAACAATACATCAGTGATGTAAACCCAGCGTAAACTCACGACTAAGCAGTTACGTGTTTGTGTTTAACCGCGTCAGCCACAGTAGCTGTTTTACACTTTCCAACATAGCAGATTTTACTAATCACGCACGTTTTGAGAGCTGCATTCGGTCAGCTGGCGTGAGTAAAGCGTAGACGTAAGGACGCCTAGAGGTGGCCCCGAGATCGTAAATAGGAAATCATCAACGCTCGCACAGTGATCAGCTTCTTCACTCGTACTCGGGTTTGAGTTCTCTACGCGCTTCATTTTGCTCTCTGTTGAATAAAACCTGCGTGTGATTTTAAATAGGCGTGGTCCAGTCTCCATCTTGGACCGAAGCACGTGGAATGAAGAGCAGTAAAACGTGTAAAAATGGCAGCGACAGCGATACGTCACACATCTCTACGCTAACGATGTGTAAGAGTATCTATCCATAGACTGATGGAACGAGGCTGTGAGTTTCCGTCAGATTTAACTCCTTTAACTCATTCCACATGAACCCGTTCATACACACTGTATAATATACATTACATTTATTCATTTAGCAGAGGCTTTTATCCAAAGCGACTTGCAAATGAGACACACTCACACACCAATGGTAGCAGAGCTGCATGCAAGGTGCTAGCTTGCCATCGGGGGCAACTTAGGGTTCAGTGTCTTGCCCAAGGACACTTCGGCATGGGATCACCCGGGCCGGGATTCCAACCACCAACCCTACGATTAGTGGATTAGTGGACAACCCGCTCTACCCACTGAGCCACAGCCGGCCCATATAAGATGTAAAATCATCTCCAAATCCCCCGAGTCTGTTATCGGAGATGGACAGAAACTTCTGAAGCTCTCTAGACGATCTCTCTTTCTCAAACTTCGCTAATGTTCTTCAGAGAATTTATATAAATAAAGAAATGAATGCATGAGATGTTTGTGTTCGCCTCCAACTGAACCCCGTAGCTTTTTTTTTAACTAGTTTTTTGTTTGTTTTAAATAGTGTAGTGTTCAAATGTTTACTTTATAACATTTGATATTTAGACAGAATCCAAATTCATGCTGTTTTAAGTAAAAACTCATCTGGATCTGCATTAAAATGGTCCGATCTGAATTGGTCTGAAGATCATGTAAAAGGATTTGAGTCTCGTTCACACCACAGACATCTAGTTTGAGTTCATGCATTACGCGCTAACGAGTCAACAATTCAGTCACGCTAACTCAGTAATCAGATAAACAAAGCCTGCGGGGAAGTTTCACAATTCTCCAAAAGAAACATCGTTCGGGCTGGATGTAGCGACGGAGGCGGAGACACATACGAAGGGAAACACAGAGAGGATGTTAAAAACAGGATTAGAGCATATCTTCAGCCTGTCGATCTGCTCTCCACCTGAATAAACGTGTAATTCCTCCGGTCTCTAGCACAACATGGAGGTCTGTTGGAGTCGGGCCACACTGTTTTCTTTTCTTTTTTTTTCACTACATGCATTCTCAGGGCTACAGGAAATGACCTAATTCATCACAAATGTTTGGAAAAGCTCGGCAGCGGAGGCCCCATGCTGCCTGACATCTTGACTCGCATCTGTAACAGGAGGCCACGTGTTTAACACGTCCAGCCCTCGAGTAAATCATGTGTGTAACGTAATGAAGTTTGAGACGATCCAGAATAAACTTCTTGCATCTTTTATCTCGTAAATCTCTGCCTGGGTCTGAACAACAGCAGCTTGGATTTTAAGCAGGTCGTTAAAAGACGTGCGAACTCCGCCCTCTCCTTGTTAAGGAGTTTTAGCTGTTGTTCACATTCATAAACATCATTCATGCAAGGTCTTCTGGGTATATATAAATATATATATTCTCACTGACAGTCGTGTTACTCCTGGGATTCCAGCGATCCTGACCCCTTCTGCTCTCTGGGCCTGTCCGATCCATCATGATGCCCCACTTCTGGTTGGAGTTCTCATCACCTGAATCCCACTCGCTGCTGCGGAGGATGGCCTCCAACGTGAACAGCCTAAAGATCACTGTGAGATTTCTGAGGATGATACCACACAGCCGCACGGTGGCTTAGTGGTTATCATGTTCGCCTCACACCTCCAGGATCTGGGGTTCAATTCCCACTGTGACCCTGTGTGTGTGGCGCTTGCATGTTCTCCCCGTGCTGCGAGGGTTTCCTCCGGGTACTCCGGTTTCCTCCCCCAGTCCAAACACATGCCTGGTAGGCTGATTGGCGTGTCTAAAGGGTGTGTGAGTGTTTGTGTGTCCTGTGATGACCTGTCCAGAGTGTACCATGAAACTCCCTCAGATTAGGCAAGATTTACTTTTCACCCATGTTTACCAAGGGTGCCAATAATTCTGGAGCTGACACAATGTGTTTTATTACTTTCTCTGCACCTGCTTTGTGCACCTGCTCTCTGACCCCCGCCCCCCCGTCCCAGAGGACTGCACTGACACGGTCAGGTTTATTGATCCCCACTCATTAAGGACGACCTCCCTGTGTCTTTACCGTCACGCGTTTACTACAGCGTGTGGTTAAATATTCCCCGGTTCGATCGAGGACGACGTTCTGACCCGGTGTGTGTCCTGAACATTAATTATATATATATCCCCCAGGCTCCAGGTTCCCCCGTGACCCTGAAAAGGAGTAAGTGGTTGAAGATGGATGGATATATATATATA
>JAFFST010046240.1:318857-331721 GCA_022414735.1 Noturus placidus | reverse complement strand
CAATTTTTCAGTTTTTTATTTGTTGAAAAAGTTTGAAATGTCCAATAAATTTGGTTCCACTTCATGATTGTGTCCCACCTGTTGTTGATTCTTCACAAAAAATTACAGTTTTATATCTTTATGTTTGAGGCCTGAAATGTGGCAAAAGATCGAACAGTTCAAGGGGGCCGAATACTTTCGCAAGGCACTGTATATTAACAAAACAAAAATGCAACAGGAAATTATGAAAATATTCAGAAACGCATTGTCATGAACTCAAAATGGAAAGCTACGTTTTACATTGCTGATTGGCATTAGCACTTTTTCAGATGTTTTTCTTTTTGTGTTTTTAGCCTAGCAAAAAGATTGTAATGAGAAGTTGATTGTTATTATAGTGAGTGTATTTCTTTCATCTGACTAATCTGACATCCTTTAATTGCGGTTTCAACATTTGCTCATTTTAATGCTGTACAAAGTTGGCCACATCATATGAATGCCCTTGATACAAATATGCATAAATAAATGTATTCATTTAGGCTCATAGTCTTATTGTAAATATCCTCCAGCTTTCTGTTTTCCGTCGTCTCTTAGACATGTTTTAGCCAATCAGTAATGAGCATGTGATGCTCTGTAAGGACCTATCTTTTCTGTCTTGAGTTGAAAGGTTCTTTTTACAGAAGAACCTCACCAGTTCTTCATCTCCACTTTCATCCCTTTTCCGTCTCTCTCTTTATTTGTCCCTTGTGTCCTCTCAACTTTTCTTATCAGTCTTCTTCCTGCTTTTCCTTGCAATAGGTCTTAGTTCCCGTCATTAGGATTTCTGCCTAGTTGAAAGACCTGATTAGCTGGAGATCTGTCTAGGGAATAAGTGAGCTGCAGTTAAGGCCAGAGCCATATCTCCATGCAGTTCTCACCTGGTTTCCCACTGAAGCTAGGCAGGGTTGAGTCTGACCAATACCTGGATGGGAAACCTCCTGGGGAAACTAAGGTTGCTGCTGGAAGTGCTATTAGTGAGGCCAGCAGGGGGCGCTCACCATGTGCTCTGTGTTGGGCCTAATGCCCCAGTATAGTGACAGGGATACTACACAGTAAAAACAGCACTGTCTTTCAGATGAGATGTTAAACCTAGTTCCTGACTTTCTGTAGTCATTAAAAATCCCAGGACACTTATAATAAAAGAGTAGGGGTATAACCTTGGGTGAAATTCCACCATTGGCCCTTCTCTCTCATGGCCCCATAATAATCTCCATCACTGAATTGGCTGCATCAATCTCTCCTCTTCACTAATAGCTGGTGTGTGGTGGGCGTTCTGGTGCATTATGGCTGCCATCACATCGTCCAGGTGGAACCTACACTCTAGTGGTGGTTGAGCAGGTCCTCTCTCCCATACTATGTAAAGAGCTTTTAGTGTCTAGAAAAGTTCTATATAAATGTAACTGTAACTAAGGTGCATTAGTAACTACACATATGCACATGTCTACAACGGTAACTATGGTGTAATTTTGCAGTAGACTGTCCCATCAGTCTATGAATCAGTGATTAGTGATTGTTTCACCTGCTCCTATTTGCAGTCTGTGCAGAATCTTTAAATAGAAAGCAAAGCTGAAAGTACTGCATTGTAGTTTTAACTCAAAACATGTGCTAAGCCTTTTGTTTGTGTGTGTGTGTGTGCGTGTGTGTGTGTGTGTGTGTGTGTGTGTGTGTGTGGCATTATCATCAGCTGAGGTTGCACACTGCTGTGTCTCTTTGGCTTTTTGTTAAGAGCTGCGTCACATTAAAGCAGGCCTGCAGCAGAAGAGAAAGGCTGAATAGGGAGGCCACCTTCCTCCAGCTTACTGCCTTAAAGTGACCTTTCCCATTGAACACATTCACTCTCATTGACGAAAACAGCATGAGAAAAAAGAACGCCTGAGTACTAAACTTCCCTGTGATATATTTGGTGATGTGAAATGATCCCAGCTGCATTAAAGAGCATGGTTACATGTCCAGTTTAGGTTATGGGACTAATAGCTGTGCTGACATCTCAGAAGAATTGATCATATGGAATGAAAAGCAAGCATGAACTCTTACTGTAGCACAGTACAACAGGAATGCAATATTAATAGCAATTTATTAGAGATATGTTTCAAGATTTGTGTATTTGCATCATACCGCTGGCAAAATGAATACGAATGAATAAGTACGTGACAACTTGGGCATTAGTTTTAGGACTTTTGTGATGCAGGCAGAAGAGTTGTGGCATTGAGAGATAAAAATGTGGAACGTAATGTTATATATGTTTTATGACCATGCTATACCTTAGTTATACCTGAGCCTACATACAGTCGATACACTTGGCTGTATTGCTTCCCAAATTTTGCCAATGACTGTAATATAATGAAAACTATTCAGAACACTGATATTAATTCTGTTACTAAGCTGTCAAGTGGCCATTTTTAATAGACAGAATACTCATGTCCTCTTAACTCTACACTGCCCTGCTGTTGAAGCGCTGACATAAATGTCCTACTGCTCTGTTATAGGGAAGTCTTTGTGTATACGTTGATGCTTAGATGCTCATATGTGTGAATGCTTATTTCTGTTGAATCATTTGTACTTATTTGTACCTTTATGTATGCTTTTATAAGAATGTGTAACCTTCTACGTATAGGAGGGCTTTAGGACCCAGCACTGGCTCTTTGGCTCTCTCACAGAAAGCACAGACACTAGCGCAGTAGCATTGCTCTCCACACACACACTCCCCCATCAGCACCGGATACACACTATACATCCATATGCATTGTTCAGCCTAATAGACAAGACCTCCCATACACACATATTTAGCCTTCAAGAGGGTATGTGCTGATTGCCTGCTCATCTGTGAGCATCAAGCCGTAGTGTTGGCCTTCTCCTGGAGCAGACATTAAGTTTCATCCAGCCATCATAGGGATGGAGAGAAGAGACAGAGTGATGTGTGATGGAAGACAGGAGAGGTAGGGAGTGTGACAGAGGGAGACAGAGAGGTAGAAAACATATTGGTGTCTAGAGAAGGGCAGGGAGTCTTCAGCAACACTGGAGCGGCATGTCTCAAATGAAGAGGTACACTTATAGCAGGGTAAGTGATAAACAGGTAAATAATAACACAAATACAACAACCTACTGTCTGTTGTTCATTTTCTATGCGCCATAAGGAAAGACATGTCTTTATGTAATTTCAAAAGACATTGGATAGTGATGGTTCTGTATTTGGGGGGAAGAGTAACCAGATTGGTATTGTGCTTTCCTAAGTAGTATAGCATGACCGGAAGTGTACTGAAATGACACATGATGATGTCACCCAGTGATATCATTCCTGGGATCTAGTGTTAGATTCAGCATTCAGTTAGGATATGTGTGTGTGTGTGTGTGTGTGTGTGTGTGTGTGTGTTAGTCTCTGTGTTTCTTTTATATCTTTAATCAAAATTTAAAAAAAAAACATTTTAATAATGTTTTAGTTTATCTGCATATTATTTTAAGCAAAACCAGTATATAAATCGTCATCCAGCCTATTTTCAACCTGCACTACTATGTTCTAAGCCCATCTCCAAGCCTGGATTTAAATAATAATTAATTAATTACTAATTTTTTTCTCGAAAACTTGCATGCAGTTGACATCTCATATATATATATGGACGAGAGAAATAGGGAACTGCTTAGTTTGATGTTTTTAAAGTATCTTAAAGGTATGGACTTGAGCAGGATACAATAAATAAAGTTTACTGTTTCCATACAAGTGTGTGTGTGTGTGTGTGTGTGTGTGTGTGTGTGTGTGTGTATTTATTCCTGTTTCCTGAACCATCTCAGTGGGATTGTTGATGATCACATATCGCATAAAAGAGCGCGCACACACACACACACAAAGTTTACCCATGCTGCAGACCTGTTAAAAAGACGTAATGCTAAGCCAGGATTGCTTGCTCCAAAAAATTTAATTCCAAACAAACACCAAATATTTGCTCCCAGTAAGGCTTTTCCACAGTGCATGTATGCCCTTGTTTTGGCCTGTGATACAGAGACTCACAAGCTCACACACAATGGTCCCTTAAACAAAATATATATAAAACATAGATGAAATAGCACTCCTGTGTTATAATGTTTAATATTGTAGCAGCTGCAGTGAAAGCACCATCTTGCTTAGTCATTAAAACTGTTCACACTTTCTCCTTTTAGTCATATTTGCTGAGTCACCATCAGAACTCATTGGTCCTTTTCCTTGAGGAGCTTATGGTTTAAACATCTTTCTGTCTAGTAACTGTTATTCTCAAGTAAGATGCAGTGAACTTTGCATATCCATAGAGGAATTCATGAAAGAAATGTAATTAACCTAGTTCTTACACTCTTGTCAGTTGATGATATATAGTAACTATTAGTACGTTTTGCTTGCGAATACAAAGATGTCATTATCAATTGATTAAACTGTAAACTGTAATATAGTGAAATGATATTCCACACGCATGCACTCTGGGACTTGTTGAAAGCTTGTAGTTTTCTTGGGCGCACGGTGGCTTAGTGGTTAGCACGTCCGCCTCACACCTCCAGGGTCCGGGGTTCGAGTCCCGCCAGGGCCATGTGTGTGCGGAGTTTGCATGTTCTCCCCGTGTGTCGGGGGTTTCCTCCGGGTACTCCGGTTTCCTCCCCCAGTCCAAAGACATGCATGGTAGGCTGATTGGCGTGTCTAAAGTGTCCGTAGTGTGTGAATGGGTGTGTGAGTGTGTGTACCCAGCCGTGTGACTGGCACCAGCTACACGCCGGTCCCAAGCCCGGATGAATGGGGAGGGGTGGGGAAAGCAATGGCAAAACTACCCCACTACTTCTGCCGACATGCTTTGTGGTTCGCGTTGATGTCATACGTGGGCCATAAAGTGACCGACGGTCGGTCTCGACTAATCGGTGATAGATAGATAGATAGTTTTCTTAAAGAATGACCATTGTTTTTGAATGTTTGAATCTTGTTTGCTCTTACTCTTGGCACAACGAAAAAAAGAGTATCTAACCGAACAGAGAATGAATATGGAGCATGTCTCTGATGATTTGCGTACTTGCTAGTTGTGCCTCTGTGTGCTATGAAATGAATGCAGGTATTTGGACTACTTTCTCGGGTGTGAGTACGTAGAGGAGCTGCAGGATTTGTTAATTCTGAGTGATACATTGGACTGAAATTTGAATTGAAAAAATTGATTGATCAGTTATGCACTGTAGTGCTGGTTTGTACTACCCACACTTCTTCTCACTTCTCTTCCAGTGGGCAGAGCAATATTTTACAGATCAGACATTATTACAGACAAAAACTACAAAGTGCAGATGCTACTAAGGATTTTTCAATTTAATTAGGCTTCACTCTGTATTACTTGTCATATAAAGTATGTGTTTTGGATTGTATGAGCAATTAGTTTTATACACAGACATCGTTTCCTGTCCTGTCCTCATATGCCCCCATTTGTATAGTCTCTCTTTTTCTCTCCCTGCCTGTTTCACAGACCACTAGCAGTGGCAGCAGCAGGATGAGTTCAGATGGAGGAGGACGGCCAGTGAAGGTGGGCTCTGTGGTGGAGGTCATTGGAAAGGGTCATCGTGGCACCGTGGCCTACATTGGCAATACACTCTTCGCCTCGGGGAAATGGGTGGGAGTCATCCTAGAGGAGGCCAGAGGCAAGAACGATGGCACAGTGCAAGGCAAGCGCTACTTCACCTGCCTTGAGAACCATGGGATATTTGTGCGGCAGTCACAGGTAAACAAATAGCTGACATTACTGACATGGTAAACCAATGGGAATTGTAAGAATGAGTTTACATGGAAGTTGTAAACTATGCACCATACCCTGTTATTCTAATATAGATCCAGTTGGTGGAGGATGGGGCAGACACAACATCGCCTGACACTCCTGAAGCTGTCATATCTAAAGTGCCTAAGCGGGGTGAGCTTTTTTTTTTTCTTTTTACAGATTGTGTTTCATATGTATGCATAGATACAGTTGTACTCTGCTACAGACTTGTTGGATTTTATGCATATGACCTTCACAATTTTTTTTTTGCCTTTATATCTTGTCCACAGAGATTCTGGAAGCTCCCAAGTCCAATAAAGTGGTGAGTGCAATGTCTTACAAAATTTTTTTTTTTGTGTGTAGGCATGTATGTGGGTTATAAATATACAGTCCCCTTCAAAAGTATTATTAAAGCAAGGCAAATACTTTTGTATTTTCTATACACAGAAGACAGTTTGAGTTCAAAAGAACATGAGATGATAGATCTGAATTTCAGCTTTCATTTCCTGATATTTGCATTTAGATGTGTTAAACAGCTTAGAACATTTTGTTTGAACCCAACCATTTTTCATGTGATCAAAAGTATTGGAACATGTATCTGACAGGTGTTTCTTGTTGCCCAGGTGTGCCCAATTAGATTAATTGTTTAAACAGTTAATAGCTCTGAATGTGTATTCTTGGTTTGAGTCATGGGTTTCACATGTGAAGACTGCATTTGATGAAAGAAACATTGTGAGAGCTGTGAAGAAAAACCCAAAAACAATATTCACTGACATCACCAACAACCTCCACAGGGCATAGGTGAAGGTAGCACAATCCACTGTTTGATGAAGATTTCATGTGCAAAAATATAGAGGTCATACCACAAGATGCAAACCACTCATCAGCAGTAAGAATTCAACAAATCAGGTTCATGTTAAAAATTTACCGACTTTGAGCACGGAAACCCAAGAATATTACTGAACTAGAGGCCATTGCTGATGAGGAATGGACTAGGATTCCTCAGGAATGCTGCCAGAAGCTATGTATATTGTTTGCAGCAGGTCATAACAGCAAAATAATGCTCTACTAAGTACTAAAGATGCTTGCCATGAAGGGGTTGAATAATTTTGAAACTGGAGGAATCATTATAAGTTGCATTTTCAGTTGAATTTGGGGAAACCACTTGAAGCATTCATTGTGTTGAACTATTTCAATTGCTTTTGTTTGATTTGTTCATTGCAAACAGCTGAAAGTCTGTAAATTTTGACAATAAACCTGATTTGCAATGGGGGTTGAATAATTTTGATTGCAACTGTAAATGAACAACAAACATTCTGGAAGATCCTCTACCAAAGTGATGGAAAGGCGAAAGTTTGGCGAAAGAAAATATCTGCTCATGATCCAAAACATACAAGCTCATCTGTCAAGCATGGTGGAGGTAGTGCCATGGCTTGGGCTTGGAATGGGTTCAATAATATTTAATGTTGATGTAACTAATGATGATAGACCCAGAATTAATTCAGAAGTCTGCAGAATAATTACGTCTGCCAATTTACAGAGAAATGGATCCAATCTATGAGGAACTTCATCATGTAACAACACTGCCAACACAACAAAGGACTTTATCAGGGGGAAAAAGTGAAAGGTTTTAGACTGGCAAAGTTAATCACCAGACCTTAACTGAATTGAGCATGTGTTCCACCTCCTGAAGATGAGACTGAAGGGAGAAACCCCCCAAAACAAACAACAACTGAAAGAAGCTGCAGTAAAAGCCTGGAAAGGCAACAGTTTGGTGATGTCAGTAGGTTGTCAGTTTGATGCAGTTAGTGCAAATAAGGGATATGCAACCAAATATTAAGTGTAATTTACTTTAAGACTATCTGTTCCTATATGTTTGCTCACTTAACTATTGGGTGATCTGTCACCAAAGGTGTATAGCAAAAACTAGTATTGCTGTTCCAATACTTTCCAAGGGGACTGTATGAGTGCTATTGCTCAGTGTTACCTGATCATTCTTTCTGTGTCTTGATCGAAGATGCTCTAGTGTCTATGGGCTACATTGAAAGTTACCTTTTGTATCCACTAGAGGGGGTTATAGTTACAGGTTCTTTTGAAGAATTCCTCATCTCTCATTCACTTGACTTTCAGTTATCATTGTGCATGTTTGTTCCTGTTAGAAGGCATTACACTCCTTTATTAGTGTGAACATTATTGCAGCTTTCCATAAATGCTTACACTTCTCAATAATGGGCTTTTGTTATTTTGCTATTTTTACAAAGCTTTAAAAACATTTCATAACACACTCCATACACACCATTTATTTTGCAAAAGATAAGATTAATTCTCAAAGTGCACCATAGTCGTTCTGTTTAAAAAAAAAAAATATTAAAGAACTTATACAGAGATCCAAGTGCCATATAGATAGTATAATAGAAAGTATAATGCATTCATTTTATGCAATCCAATTTGTTCACTGGAAAGATTGGAGAAAATAGAAGGTGAGGATGAGGAAGATAGTATGGAGATTGAGCGAGAGGAGAGATATTGTGTGTGAGGAGAAAACACAAATTGACCATGTCATCAGCAAAAAACTGCATGTTATAACATTGCATGTGCATGTAACACAACATGCTCTGACCAATAAGAAATTAAAGGAACGTTCCAGCATTGTTTTCTTTAGAAATTGACTGATGGTTTTTTTACTGTATTTGTCTGCCATCCTAAAGGTTTCCGTTCATTCATTCATTTGCTTTTTTTTTTTTACCATACAAACAACAAATGTGAAATAAATCAGTAAATAATTCTCTACAGCAAGGCCATCAGCATACACACTGTAACGGATATCTTCTCAATTGATCATTGCAGTGTGAAAAACATGGTTTGTTGTGTGAAATTCACATGGTGAGTGTGGGTGGAATTTTATTCTGAATATTTCTTTTTTAGATGAAGTTCAGTTTATATTCTGCATTTCACAATATACAGTATCCTGGTTTGCAAAATGTGTACAGTTTGGAAATACAGTATCTCACAAAAGTGAGTACACCCCTCACATTTGTGTAAATATTTGATTATATCTTTTCATGTGACAACACTGAAGAAATGACACTTTGCTACAATGTAAAGTAGTGAGTGTACAGCTTGTGTAACAGTGTAAATTTACTGTCCCCTCAAAATAACTCAACACACAGACATTAATGTCTAAACCTCTGGCAACTAAAGTGACACCAAATTTAACACCTGCCCCCCATTCACACCTGAGACTTTGGGGGTCGTCCATATATTACGTCATCAAGGAGGGGGGGGTGAAGGGTACGATGACGTCTGATGACGACGGGGGGGTTCATGTTATCAATGTATTTGCATCTTCCCCGTGTTTATTGTCACCACTGTCACGTTCATAATTTACTTATTTACTTACTGAAATATTTGCAAATTGCCAAAATAACAAACAAACAAACAGAAATACTGTCACACGCACATCTTGTGGCGTATTATACGTATTATACGCCCAGGATGTGCATGTGACATCAGTATTTCTGTGGTATTGTAACAAAGTACAAAATATGAGGAGATAATTCCCGACCACACATGGCAGCCCCAGACCCCCTAAAAGTAAAAGTAAAAAAGTAAGTGTGCATCTAAGATGATGACGTCATCATGGGGGGGGGGGGGGTAAAGGGCCTGATGACGTTAGATGACATGGGGGGGAGTGGGGGGCTAAAAATAACTGAAAATTTGATGACGTAATATATGGACGACCCCTTGTAACACTAACAAGTCACATGACACCGGGGAGGGAAAATGGCTAATTGGGCCCAATTTGGACATTTTCACTTAGGGGTGTACTCACTTTTGTTGCCAGCGGTTTAGACATGAATGGCTGTGTGTTGAGTTATTTTGAGGGGACAGTAAATTTACACTGTTACACAAGCTGTACACTCACTACTTTACATTGTAGCAAAGTGTCATTTCTTCAGTGTTGTCACATGAAAATATTTAATCAAATATTTACAAAAATGTGAGGGGTGTGCTTACTTTTGTGAGATACCGTATATGTTGGGGAATTTGGGAGCAATGACTCTGTTTCGGAAACATATGTAAGCAAATGAGAAAAACTGGAATGTATGAAAAATCATTTACCTCTCACCTCACATACACTCAATTTAAGAACTATTGGCACCTTTCAAGAGAATGTGCAGAAGCAATTAGTGAAACTACTTACTTTTCTAAGAAAAAATACATAAATGAATAAACTTCTTTCTTTAAACCACCTATAACCTCAGGGAGTGAATACTTGGCCACAAATGCATCTTTAAAAATCACCCCAAACATTTTTTCAAAAAAGGCTTGAAATATTTCAGTTTATGTGTAATGAACCTAGAATATATGAAAGTTCCACTTTTTAAAAGAAATTACGGAAAAAAATTACTTTTCCACGATTTTTTGTTTACGAATCGTGTGGTTACAAAAACACAAAATTGGTGTTTTATAATAGCCATTTGCAATCTATTAAAACGTGTGGTCTGAATTGAAGAGGGAGGTCCACAGGCACAAATCTAAGAATATAAAGCAGCTTAAAATGTGTAAATGCTGGCAGGAGGAGGTAATCAGATATGATGCTCGTGGGGCAAAGAACTGCAATGTTGATCATATTGAACATGCAGTCATTCATTCATCTTCAGTATCTGCTTTATCCTGGTCAGGGTCGAACACCTTAGGAAGGACTATATCATCATTTGCAAAATTATTAGACATTATAGGATGAGGCTAAGTGCTGTTATTCATTCTAAATCATAATTGTTGAAATGCTTAAAATAAGCTTCTTTTTTTTTTTTTTTTTGAAAAAAACACTGCACAACTTAAGAAGTCTTTACAAAAATAATAAAATCTTGCTGTTTATTGTTAAGCATGTTTAAGCAATCACTCAGTGAATGTGTTGTTTCTGTATTAATTATTGGGTGTCAGTAACTCTAGAGTTGACTGTATTCCATCTCAAATTCAACATTCATGGACATTCTATTGGGCTAACTCTTTCCCTAATATTGTAGAGAGAGAGAGAGAGAGAGAGAGAGAGAGAGGGTCAGTGTGGTATGTGTGTGTGTGTGTGTGTGTGTGCATTACACTTCCTCTGACAAGACTCTGATTGATTGACCTTTGACCTCTCACCTCATTCCTTTGAGCGTGCAGCGAGGAGCCAAACCCAAAAAGGTGCTGCATGTTTTTCTAACCTCCCTCACCACCGCTCCACCCAAGCTGCTGCATGCTGTCAAACCCTGTTACTGTGTGTAACTGTGTGTGTTTGTACTCCTTGTAAGTCTGTTCTTGTTTGGTGGTCCCCTGCATTCTGGTTGGAAGAGTTTGAGATAAGCTGCATAGGTGTATAAAGCATTCAGCATTTATATATACAGTAGATTTAAATTGCATTAAAATATCAACTGTAAATATCATTAAAAAAGAATAAAGGACAAATAAAATAAATAATCAAGTTCTCAGCCAACATCTGCCCTTTTCCCACTTAGCATGTGGCATCTGAGTGCTCATGCTGTCTCAAGCAATTTATGACAGTGCTCAGCCTGTAGTCTGTTGCAGAGTGCCACGGGTCACTGCTGAAATATCGAGCTCTCAGACTCACATCTGCAAAGCCTCTTCTTATTAACATCAACATTCACTTGGCATTTTAGACCAGAGGCTGCTTGTGTGCTGTACAATAGTGTATGTATCAGAATGGACATAACAGAGATAAAATAATATATTTCTTGGGTTAAAAAGTACAGAACATCTGATACAGTAGTGAGCAACATAAAGCATTATTTATAATACCTAAAATATAGCCATTATTTATCATATATCAACATTGTTGATTCAGATGTAAACAAAAAAAAAAACCTTACAGTTGTATTCCAACAATAATGGATGAGCAGACATGGTCTTTCAGTGATGTTTGAACCAGCTCCTATTGCAGCTCTCTTGGCCTTTTGTTATTTTGTTTCATGAGTACATGGTATTTGAATACTTATGTTTTAGTAATACAGGCTATAACAGTAACTATAACTCTGTATTTCTTTTATATTTTGTAGCATTTTTTTATTTGTATAGCAGTAAATACTGTTCATTAATTTTTCATTGATGTCATACCCATATACATAATACATACATTTATGGAAGTCATAAACAAGCCAGTGCATTTTTTTTTGTTGAGAAATCTGAATATACAACATTGTAAAGCCATTTTAATATATAGACCGCTGATAGGACCACCAAACCTATATACATTGTACATTATAAACACCACAGTACAGTTTGTAAGTGCACGGTGTCAGAGCATTTTCATTGTGTCTCTATACTCCATCACATTGGATTTGAAATAAAAACACTTCCTATGTGGTTAAAGTACAGAATGTCAGATTATATTTTATAATGTTACAAACAATTTGTAGGAATTATAGCCCTTTTTATACACAGTCACATTTTGGGTTGTCTGTTTGCATCATTAGTTGATGCACAAGCAACCTAACAAGCAAAGATGCAGAGTTGATTGTGGATCTGGCATTTACACTTGGAGGGGCACGCAATAAATTGTGAAGTTCTCGAACAATTTTTACAGACAGATCAGATGAAGAATAACCCATCACACAAGTGACATGTAGTGTTACAGGATCACATGTCTTTAATGCAAAAAAAGTGGCATGCTCTTAACCAGCTGAGTCAATCACACTGTGTATCTGACTTACTGAAACAAGTAGGAACTGAAAATGGCTGACAGTGCCTCAGCAGAGCTTGTTCATGCAAGACACGCAAATTCGGCTGATGTCTGTGGTTACCAAAAACTTAAACATAATCACTTGATTTAAGATTGTGTTGATGATATACAGTGGGGGAAATACAGTGGTGTGAAAAAGTGTTTGCCCCCTTCCTCATTTCCTGTTCCTTTGCATGTTTGTCACACTTAAGTGTTTCAGAACATCAAACCAATTTAAACAATAGTCAAGGACAACACAAGTAAACACAAAATGCAATTTGTAAATGAAGGTGTTTATTATTAAAGGTGAAAAAAAATCCAAACCATCATGGCCCTGTGTGAAAAAGTGATTGCCCCCCTTACTATAACTGTGGTTGTCCACAC
>JAFFST010046240.1:282776-293650 GCA_022414735.1 Noturus placidus | reverse complement strand
TCCGGAGAGAGTTTGCTGCACTGAAAGTAAAGGGGCTGAATAATTTTGCACGCCCAATTTTTCAGTTTTTTATTTGTTGAAAAAGTTTGAAATATCCAATAAATTTTGTTCCACCTCATGATTGTGTCCCACCTGTTGTTGATTCTTCACAAAAAATTACAGTTTTATATCTTTATGTTTGAGGCCAGAAACGTGGCAAAAGGTTGAACAGTTCAAGGGGGCCGAATACTTTCGCAAGGCACTGTATCTCTCCAAATATCGCATGAAATGCCTCAATGTTGAGCACATATTTGCACATAAATAATGGAAATGTGGTGCAATTTCCACTGGTATGTACTCTATTATTCATCACCTCAGTGTTTTGCATAATAGCTTGACACACCCTGTACCCTCTTTATTTCTTTTCTCTTCTCTTCTGACCTTCGTCTAATCTCTCTCTCTGCATGCCTCGTACAGTACCAGTGTGTCCTATATATAGTGTATGGACCCAACGCAACCTTATCTAAACACAACCATACACACTCTTCAGAAAATATTTACGCTGGCAGGTGTATTGAATTAAAAAAGGCTCCCTAGTGATCTGGTCTGTGTGTGTAGGTGCTGTAGGAGTGTGTGCTGCTGGAGGTGTGCAGGTGATGGATTCTCCACTGCTGACACAACAGATTGAAGCTCAGAGACTCAGCATAAAGCATCTGAAGAATGAAAACAATATCCTGAAGGTCTTCTGTACACACACTTCACTTCTCAGTCATGTTACAAACCCTTGTCTGGTCTTAGATTTGGTTACAATGACAGTAGTCCAGGATAGGCCGATTAAAACAGTGGCCTAATGGTAGTATCTTGCTCATTTCGGGTTAGGACTGGCGTGTGAGGCTCCCAAGTAGCGCAACACAAAAATGGTCATTCTATTGTTGGGGGAATATTGCAAAATTAGACATGCTCTCTGGGTGGGAATGATTGTGTTACTCTCTCTCTATCTCCTGTCAGTCACAGCAACACTAGCCAATCATGTGTCTATAAGCTGATGTATGAGGAAGAGGGTGGAGAGTGCCTTCCTCCGAGTGTGGCTGGCTTCACGTGCCTCACACGTGTTCGCCTTTCAGTTGTTAGCTGCCATATGTTAGAGAAGATCTGGCTGATGGATGGGAATTGACAGGTGACCAAATTGGGAGAAAATCGAAGAAAAAAAATCAAATAAAAGAAGTGGCCTAGGCTGCCAGATAATCAGTAATAATACTATAAAACTACTCTCTACTATAGTAATAATACAATGACTATTGCACAAGCAAATATGAATCTTGTATCAAAATCCAAATTCCCTTTGATTCTAGTGAAAAATAAAATGTTTATTTGAATTATACACACAAGTTTAACCAGCATCTCTTGACACCAAAAAGACCATTTTAGAGAAAGAGTGCTTTCCCTTCAAACTACTTTTTTCTATAACAAAGAAAAGAAAGCACTAAGCATTGCTGATCAAGTAATGTAGCGAATATTGTATGTTATACTGTATTATATTATAATCAGACCTCATTCTGTCGCTGTGTAAATGTTTGTGTTTGTAGGCGGAGAAGATGCGTACTCAGTTAGCCTCGCTTCCACCGTTAAATGTCTCGAAGCTGAGCTTGCGTGAAGGTTGTAGACCAGAAGTCCTATCCAGCGCTCTCTATCGCAAAACAGACCAACTCCTGGAAACACTGCTGCAGATGAGTGCCAATGTCAAAGTCGTAGACATCACTGGAAAATCACCAGGTTTGAGATCATGACCTGCTCAGACGGTTACGCCACTGCACAGTCATACTGTATACATCTCTATTAACATTGACAATGTGTGTGTTCATATGTGTGTGTACAGTGACTCCCAGTGCCCAGCTCCTGGAGCAGACAGCAAGGCTACAGTCTCTCAGTGAGACTCTCGACAGGCTAAAGGTAAAAGCAGAGTCAGAACCCAACCATAAATGATTACAATGAAATGTGATTGGCTCAAACTGAACCCAGTCATTCACTATCCTTCAGGATGAAGTAGCAGAGCATGTGGTGTCTCAGAGACCTGGTGCTCAGGTTTCATCTGACTTTGCTACTTTCCCTTGCACCTCATTTGTAAAGGTAAAACACAGACGTCTCATGAACTTCCTATTATAAGGTTGTATCTTGGTGAAGAGCCGCTTTGAGATGTTTTCTAACCCACCAACATAGTCTAGGCTTTAAATTTACATTACTGAGGCAATCCATGCTGCGTTTATCCTATTAGCGTACTGGATGATGATTAGGTGGCAGGTAGAACCTTATAAAACCAGGTTCATCTCTGATTTTGTTTTCACATAAACCCACCACAAAAAAATAAAACATCCTCCATTGTGAAGTTTGTGGTGGGTTGTTTTTTTTTTTAAACAGAGTTTTAACCAAAATGCCAGACAGAAACTTATGGTACCGAGGTCAGAAAGTGCTTTAGCAACAAATTCTGTCCAAATCTCTTGCTCATTTCTGCATTTCTCACACCTCCACATGCCTTTGACTCACCCAGGCTAAGGAGGAGAAGATGAGAGATGAAGTGTTGGTTGGTCGTGTGATGGTGCCTTGTGCTCGAGGGCAGGAGCAGGTTCATCGGCTCGTGCTGTCCCAGTACCAGCTGCAGAGTGTGCATCGCCTGCTTCAGACTTAAAACATAACCTTCTTCAGCAAGAATGAGCCCTGCTGCCGCTCCTGAAAAACCTGCTCCCCATCACTATATGCAACTCAACTTTACCATCGGAAGGATACGCATGAACCTTGGAGACCTGGACAAACGGTGAATTGCATTGACTGGTTGGGAATGTTTCTTTGCCATGGCATCTTCACAGCCTGAGAAGCACATGATCCTACTGAGGCGGAAGGCAGTAACTGAGAAAAATAACTTCTTTTTTTTTTTTTTTAATATTAACTTACTTGATGCCCAGCAATATAAGTGGTAGTTAGATCAATCGATAGAATACTGTTTGAAGGCTGTTAAAGTTCTTTAAACTGTGAAATAAAATGGGCAAGCAAAATTGATACTGTAGCAACTGCCTTTTGCCTTAGTAGGACAATTCCGCTTACTTGAGTGCAATTTTATTTGATTTTTTTTATCACTGGATGCAGTCAAACAGCTAAAGCTTTTCAGTATATTTAAATATTTTAGATTACACAGTGCACCATTTCCCCCCAGACACTCACCAGCAAAGTTTATCATTTAATGTCAACAATGCATTTTTGTGCTGACTTCAGAGAGCTACAAGTGGGAAAAGACAGATTTCTGTAAGGCTGACCGCTGTGCTCATGAGATATTTCAGAATGGTTTAAAACTCTGACGTTCCACATCTTCAAAAGACAAATACAAGCGGTCATTATGACGTGCTAAAAAATTATAAAGTGTTCCGAATTATTCATCTGGCTGTGCCTGATTCCTGAAGTGGCCCATTATAGAAATCTATTACTACCATAACAGGGATCAGGCTATTGGGGAAAAGCAAGTCAAACAAGAACCCTTAAAGTTTAAGGCAGGTTTGCTGCAATATTCCTTTTTTGCCATCCATGATCATCCATTGGCATTAGACATGGCAGAAAAGAAAAGCATACATTAACATATTTTAAAAGCGGAAATTAATTTCCCAGAAAACATGTAAACTGTCACAAACAAGGTTTCATATATGCCACGTATCTGTATCTCTTAACGATTGATTTAAATAGGAGGCTAAACATTTCATAGTCTTATAATATAAGGGACGAGAGTGAGATTTAGACAATTTAAGACTACTAGTCCTTAATATTTAAAACAAAGCTGTTTAATGTGCTACACTGTACTGTTCAGAGCTTACATCTCAGATATGACCCGGATATTCACACTGGTTAGAGTGGAAGAGGGGGCGGTTGGCAGATGACAAACTTCAGTATTTGCTCAAAAGTCAATATTCAAGTGGTCTTAAGTAATGTTGTCTTAAATTATTAACCTATTTATTGTGTAAAATGCCTAATGTTGCTTACATCGACCATCATTGTGAAGAATGTGTTTTCATAAGGTTACATCTGAATAAAGCACATCTAAATGATGCTAAAGAAATTGGTTGTCATTGTTTTTATAGCTATTGGTAATGACATGTGAATGGGGTCCCTTTAATTACTAACCTCAGAAACCACAATAATGACTACACCATTTTGAAAAAAACACTGCTTTCCTTTCTCATTTGCCAGAGACGAGCAGAGTATAAGGGCATCATTCATAACACCTGCTGTTTCAGGAAAGAAAGAGCAGAAGGGAAAAAGAGACGGACAGTAGAGAAACATTTTACACAACAAAAGAAAACTTCACGTCACCTACAGATCCTCTCGAGTTTAAATTGCAGTGTCCTTGGTGTAAGTGTAATAGTTTTGGAATCTTCATTTGTGCTCAGTATGACTAGATACAGTATGCCGCACACAGATACCCTAAAAATTGCTGTTGATGCTCTCACTTACCGTAGACAGTTTCTACCCAAGCATAGAGTTGTGCAAGACTAATGACTCAGAATTGTACTATCCGTTGTCACTCAGAGAAGGAAGTGTTCCCTTTGGTGTCTGGTTCATCTCAAAGTTTCTTCATGTCGTCTCTGGGAGTTTTTCCTCTGCCATGGTTGTCTCTGGGTTGCTCGTTAGGCAGCTAAAGCTGGATCCAGATTTCTGTAACACTTTTGTTTCATGAAGAACAACAGAAGCACTTACTAATTATTCAGTAATCACTTTACTGATCAGTGTCATTGTGGATCTCAGGAACACCAGTCCATTGTGGGGCACCATAAATACATTTGCACATTCATTCACAACTAGTGGCAATTTAGAGTCGCTATTCCACTACAAGTATGTTGAGGGAAAACCGGAGAACACAGACAATGAAAAACTCCACACACAGTAACCTGAGCTCAGTATCAAAATGGGGACCCTAGAGTGGCGAGGTGCTGATACTACCTACTGCACCACCATGCTTCCCTCTTAATACGAATGCCCCACAGATTCTGTTTCTTTATTTACCACATGAGCTGGCAGGTGAGGAACAACAAAGCAGCACCTGTCTACCTCATCAGCCTGCCTCCATCTGACATTTTCAGCATGTTTGGACACACAGATGAGCCTAGAGACATAGCGATGGAAGCTGCCATGCTAGCTGCATGTATCTCACTTAGGCAGCATTACAAACATTGTGTTGATGGTGAGTGCAGCACAGGAGTGGTACCTGCTGGCAGCTTGCTCATAACATGTCACCTACTGAAGGTTAAACATTCAGCCATGACTCCGAGGGCTGTGTAGGCAGTACTGAGAGCTACGGTCCTGCTGCCCATGCTGTTTCTTCATCATTTTTCTCCTCCCATTCACATTCCTGCTGTTCTTCCATGGTGATTGCTGCTCATAGCATTTGAGACTGTAAACAATATGCTTTTAAATTCTGCCCCATCGTGCACCAATTTCACTGCTTTTTAATAACAAAAGAAGTCAAAGACAGGATGGATGCTTTCTCATGCTGGGAGAGGAAAGACACTCTGCAGGAGGACAGTGAAGTGGGATTTGAAGCGTACTAGAAATCACATTTCTTTCTTCAGAGCATTTCAAACCCTTTCATGTTATAGACACTTATTTTTCGGGTTTCTAATCACCTTACATTTCAGCGTTCGATTAGCAAGTTTACACTTTGATACGTCAATGCTGAAGTAAAGTAAATCCAACACACCGCTCTGATGGAGCAGGTTTGCAATTCAACAGTTTTTCTTTGGATTTTCGTAACATTCATGTAGATCGGAAGAGAAAGCCACTGAACTACTCCGGTCAACAATGCTCGCCCTGTTGATTTCACTAAAAAGGATCGTATGGACTATTAATCAGAACAAGTAAATTGTCTTTCCCGAAACAAAAAGTTGTCATTCTCTTTAATAATCATAAAATGTAATACAAACAGCATCTCCAATACATAGAAGACTCTAAAAACCTAAAAAGGTGTAAAACATCTGAAGTAGGTTTTGCAGGGTACAAAGGAGTCTGCTACTCGAAGCAGACTGACGGGTAAACTGTTGAGAAAGAGTGCAGAGCTCTCTTTGAGCAAGTAACAGTAAAAATCTTTAGGCACAATCACCAAGGTGGGTAGACATGGGACACGTGTCGGTACAAAAGTGGAGTCATTTGGCCCAGGTGTCAGCTTCTGTGTAAGAACCTATAAATACATGGACATGATCACTACTTTTTGTAATCAAAAGCTCCCTTTAAAAAAAAAAAAAAAAAAAAAAAAAAGGTGCACTGAGGTGATTAGTGATAGAGGAAAGAATGGCAAGTGAGAAAATCCAGCGTTGCAAACAGCATTAACTTAACATTTAGAACAAAAAAAAAAAACAAAAAAAAAACCTTCAAACCCTTCAGGTGAGTTAGGAAAATTTGTATGGAAAATGTCTTTATGTCCTGAGTTTCCAAAACAAAACATTAGAGGCAACAAGTATTAAAACGTTTTAAACACTGATAAAATCAACTCTGAGTGTTTTTCAATAAATCAGGAAGAAAATCCTCAGGGTCCTTGTCCAAAAAAACCCATGACAATAAAACCATTAGTGCAGGGCCCTCAATGGTTCTGTCAGCCGTTCAGTGATAAGACAGGGCTTATCTATGCTGCTGGTGGATTGCAGGTCTGTCACTGGAAGGGGTGGGCTCTGTTGGCAGCAGGAGCGTTGAGGCAGCCTCTGAGGCCTGTCAGTCATGGCAGAGGAGTCTATCGGCGTGGCTGGTGTCTGCTAGGACGAGGCGTGGAGGCAGAGGCAGAGGCCGAGGCAGCAGCATCCTCTGCTTCCTCCAGCTCACCCTGCAGCTCCTGACTCACGCTGGACTGTAGTGCTGCTGGAGTAAGCCACTCTTTAGGCAGGCAGCTCTGTAGGAAGGGCACACATGAGCTGAAGTAGGCCAGTCTGTTCACCCAGCGTGGAATCTCACGACCACACAGGATCTGCCACAGACAGCACACAGAGAATGGGAAGAGAGATTATGTGACTCATGTATTGCTGTAATTTAAAAAGGTACATACAGTAATCATTATGGGAACATTCGTGTGCTGAGTAAATAAATATTACGATTTTTATATTACGTATATTAAATAGCTATGCTGATCTAGGTCAAGAGCTTCAGTTAATGGAGACCACACCAAACATCAGAATGGGGAAAATGTGATCTCATGCACAACAGTCTCTAGATACACACAGAATGGAACAGAGTACAATGAGAGCTACCAGAGTACAATGGCCAGACTTTGTCACTCAAACAGGACAGCTACAGTAACAAATAACCACTTAAAAGCATCTCAGAAGGCACTGAACCTTGAGGAAGATGTGCTAGATCAGTAGAAGACCATATCAGGTTCCACTCCTGTGGAAGATGAGAATCTGAGGCTGCAGTGGGCGCAAGTCACCAAAACTGGACAGCTTAAGGTTGGGTACTTAAGCTACTATCTGTACTAAATAGTATCCGAGTTTAGAATTAGTGTGTCTGAAATTGTAGTGTGTTGAAATGAGCATCCCAAAGGTACCTAGATGGTCTACTGTTTTCGGCATATTTTTGGAACTGTGGACATTTTCAGCTAATATTGCTCACACGTTGTGAGGAGGAGGAGTTTTATTATGGTTTCCTTCATCAAATTCAAGGATGCATTTAAGACAGGTGTAAAAGGGAATGATAAATTAAGCTATATAGTATAAATGAAATAATCAATCATGAATGAAGAAAAGCTGCAAAGCAACGAGGAGTTTGTTTAAAGTGACCCTGTGCATAACTAGGCAACAACGTTCTCCTTCATTATACGATGAGTTAGTATGTCCTAATACTTGAATACTCTTTCACTACACACTCAAATGTAGGGATGTCACGATACCAGAAACCTAGTAGTCAATACCGATACCACCAAAAGTACATGATACTAAAGTCAATACCACGGTGTGGCATGAAAATTAAAATAAATAAAATAAAAAAACTCTCCTGGAGGACATCCTCCTCTGGCTTATACTGGCAGAGAGAGCAGGGCGGGGGGGATTTTAGTTATCAAACACTGACAATGAATGGAGGCTACAGTGACGGTGCACTCTTACACACGCACGCAGACACGCACGTACACGCGCACGCGCCTTATACTCTGATTGCAGCAAACATTAGTTTAAATCTATTGATATGGTGGCAGGCCTAAAAGATTTATTAAAAGCAGGAGCATTTGAATAATTATTAGTGACATCAGGCTACATTTTGCTAACAGGACAGGGGCTGAATGGCGATGCATGGTGGCCAATTAGGAGGTTTATAACATTACAATGCATTAGTGTCATTAACTGTCTATTGCAAACATTACATGGTGCATAACGTTAGCTGGTTTCACGGTCACAATGCCAGCTGCCTCAAACAAACAATATAGGGCACGTCTTTCACGTGCTTCACCAAACTCCAGGTGTTTCCTCGCTTTGTTTGAAATGAAAGATAGCATCGGTTGCACACCGGCTTCAGAGTATCAATTATGTTTGTTGTCATCCGCCTCGAATGTGATGCATTTCCATATTTTACTCTAACCACCTTTCCTCTCAACGACTTGGGGCGGAGCTAAACTTCTGCAGTTTTTCCCGTGTGCTTGTAGGCGTTCTTCTTCTTCTTCTTCATTAACACTTGTGGACTGAATAAAACACGTGTATTTGCTGCCCCCTTCAGTTCCGGAAAAAATTTCAACCTCAGTACCTTCATTACCAGCACTACTGCAGAAAAACAAGTACAGTCACGTTTTAAGAATGTTGGTACCAAAGTATCGGTTCTCGTGACATCCCTAATCAAAAGGTATGCACTTTTTCCTTCACAAAAAGAGTCATACATTTAGTGCATAGTATAATTATGCCGATTGGGATGCAGGGCAGGTGAAGTTGATTGGATAATTGCATGAATGTGCAGATGTTCCTATTAAAGTGAACAGTGAGTATGTATATTTAGATTCAATATTGCAGTGTTGTTGGCAAGTTTATTTTTACTTCTAACTTACAAAAACTTTTTTTTTTTTTACCCTTTTGTAAATTCCAGGTGCTGCTGCAATTAAAATGTGAAACAAACACACACACACTTGGCAAATTAAGCATGTATTCAGTTTTTTTCTCAGTTTCACCTGGTCACAACAGCTGTGGAGTGTTGAGACCTTGCTAGTTAATCGCCTTAACAGCAGGTTTGACACTGGCCGAGTGCAGCTCTGAGTGGCATAAAGTGTGAGTACTAGTGGCATTTCCAGAAAACGGTTCTTTTTCAAGACAAATTCTGCATATAGCTATGTTTATATACTCCACTGTTAAAAAGCACAATGACATGCATCTCTATCCAAATGACAAGTGCTGCATGAGCATGGGGACATCACGGTCACTTCACCTTTGCTAATAAAATTACATCCCAACTGCATGTGTGCATCTATCCAGCAGAACCTGGGCTTGTACAAACAGACAATAAGCTAATAATGTGTGAAATTTAATTAACATCATGTGAATTCATGTATTACAAGACATCAATGTATATTAACATTCAACAACAAAAAAAATTGTGGGTCACTCTTTTTTGCAAGCTGCTACTGGGCCAAATAATATACTTCTTGCTCAGTCCAATTTTGTTTACAGGGAATGGGAATATAACTTCTGCCCTTAATTTCAACGTTGTTCCCCCCAATTGTCTGTCAGTAATGAATTCTAAAACACAACAAGTTTTACATTTGCAATAGAATCAAATGTCACCCATCCCATCTATCATGGTATACATGTTCTCATAAACTGTTTCTTCCCCATTTCTGTGCTACCAGAAGCCTTACCTCTGATAGTGCTGAGGAAAAGTGATTGCAGTTCTTGTGCATGAGGTGGTATGCGTTACCCTTGTACTCTTTCCCTAGCTCCTCCGTGATCCGTTCTATGTCCTCCTCTGTGAAATCTGTACTTCCAAGTATGATAGCCTCTCTGATAAGGAAGGGAGCGAGAATTCAAGAGAACATTTAGCGGCATTCCTTTTTACCTAGACGTACAGTATAACAGCAACGGGCCCATTACAAAACTCACTTGAATTTAAAGGTGTCCCCAAGCTCTGTGGCATCGCCAGGTGTTATCTCAAATACACCGGAAAATGGATACGGATGCCCTCCATAAGCAAATTCTGCAACAAAGGAGAAAGCCAAACACAGTGAGAAGAAATAATTAGTCACTTATGTATATTTCTGATGTCCCATCATTGTGTCCAAACAGAACAGCAGAGCGAACTCACCTCTGCCGTAAATCTCAATCCCTGAGTGAAAGACCCCAATACCCAGAGAGGTAGTGAATTCATTGATCCAGTACTAAAAAGAACAGAGTTTATATATTACATATGCAAAACCCATTAAGCCCAGGCTGACTCACTCATATCTGATAAACATTTATGCAAATCTCGCCAAATAAACCGCTTGCTGGATTAAAGCACTACTCACTTAAAACCGGAAACAAAACCCTGCACTTTCACCATACAGCTGTACATTTATTTCAGTGACTTTGAAAAGTCAACATACTTGAGTTACGCTTGATCTTTGACATAAAATATATTTTATAAAAACTTTATAATTACTAAAATAATCTTTTCATTGTGGCCATTTATGTGGGCTTAACACGCACCCACTCAGAAGATATTGGCAGAGACAGCTGACCTATTTCACTGTGGCATTTACACAATTTATTAAGGAGCCATAAGGAGCGATTCACATAAGGGTGATAATTGTAGGCCTTGATCTCAGTTCTGTTTCTCGAGATAACAAATCTATAAGAATATCTACAGTGGTGTGAAAAAGTGTTTGCCCCCTTCCTCATTTCCTGTTCCTTTGCATGTTTGTCACA
>JAFFST010046240.1:243978-260997 GCA_022414735.1 Noturus placidus | reverse complement strand
GAAAAAGTTTGAAATATCCAATAACTTTCGTTCCACTTCATGATTGTGTCCCACCTGTTGTTGATTCTTCACAAAAAATTACAGTTTTATATCTTTATGTTTGAGGCCTGAAATATGGCAAAAGGTTGAACAGTTCAAGTGGGCCGAATACTTTCGCAAGGCACTGTATATGTATGTTTTAGCAGAATTTAGGCAGGTTTGAATGAAAACCATTCCTCATAGCCATAGTGAAGAATATGAGAGACTGGTCACCATTACTTGCCAGATATTCCTGCAGCTCCTTTAATGTTGCCATAGGTCACTCGGCAGCTTCCCTGATAAGTTTTCATCTTGTCCTTTTGTCAAATTTGGAGGGATGTCCTCTTCTCGATAATGCCACTATGGTACCTCATTTTCTCCACTTGTTGATGATAGCCTTTACAGTGTTCCATGGTACATCTAATGTTTTGGAAATTCTTTGTACCTCTTTCCTGATCAATACATTTCAACCATAAGATCTCCTATGCTCTTTATGGACCACAGCTTCAGCAGTCAGATAAAATCAAGAACATCTTACAGAAACAGCTGATCCTTATTTAGAGTTAATCAGAATCACTTCACTGATGTCAGGTGTATGATAATTCTTTTTAAACAAGTGCTGAATGTGATTGGTTAATTCTGAACACAATCACATGCCCTATTAATCAACCAGGTTTTTGTAAGTTAATTTTTTTATGTTGATATATCGCATTAAAGGTGGAAAAATATCTGACTTGCTTTATCTTGGATTACTTTTTATATCACAAAATGATGCACTTTTTAACAGGGGTGTGTAGACATTTTTTATCCACTGTAGGGGGCACATGAATTTTATATTGAAAGGTGGTCACAGTGAGGATAGTGGATAGCATTGTCCAGACAGAAGCAGATACGTTAATAATCCGGATATTTTATTTCCATTTTTAATCTCACCTAGAAATTAGGTGAGATTAAAAATCTAGGCTACACCGGTCAATTTAAACTCTATAGTGTGTTTTTACTTCCATCACGTGGTGAAAATCGAGAACTACAAGACCTGTACCATGGGCACAAAATAATAATAATAATAATAATAATCCCTTTATCTATTTATGTATATAAACAAGGTGTTACTCATCTGTATATATTCAAATCTGTATTCATCTGTACATATATTGAGGTGTCCATAGTGTTCATATACCATTATTATTATTTTTTTTACTACTTTAATTCTTATTTTTCTATACCTATTGTATATATATTTTTAGATACTTTATTTAAATTCTATTCCTATTTAATGTGTATTCTTTCCTATCTATTTTTTTGTGTAAATGAGGTACTGTAACGAGGGAATTTCCGTGTGGGATCAATAAAGTTTATCTTATCTTATCTTAACAAGGTTTCTTGAATTTTCTGTAATAAAAGAGAAATAAACCCATGTTGATTCTAAGCTAGATCTTTCAAAGTGATGAATGCTTTATGTATAAGCCAAGATGGCATCTAACATGCCATATAACCTTAATAAAATATTATATAACCTTAATAAAATCATATTAATCTGACTTGATGGAAACACAACACAAATGAAAAATATTCAGTCACAAATATACAACTAATTTTTAACGTAATGTCTATAACCGCTTTGTTTGAGGCTTTAGCCATCCACAATCTCTGATTTCAAACCTTCAAAAAAGAACACAGCTGGTCTTTGGTTCTGTAAAACCTATATTACTACAGTTGCAAACGAAATGATTCAACCGCCATTGCAAATCAGGTTTATTGTAAAAATTTACAGACTTTCAGCTGTTTGCAATAAACAAATCAAACAAAAGCAATTGAAATAATTCAACACAATAAATACTTCAAGTGGTTTCCCCTCTTATCCCGTTCTTTATCCCATTCCTCATGAGCAATAGCCTCCAGTTCAGTAATATTCTTGGGTTTGCATACTGCAAATGCCTTCTTCAAATTCCACCAGAGATTTTCTATGGGGTTGAAGTAAAGTGACTGTGATGGCCCTGTAGAATTTTCCAGGACTTCTTCTACAACCAAGCCTTGGTGGAATTTGTTCTGTTCGAAGGCCCAATGATGCCCAAGATTCAACTTCCTCATAGATGGAATGACGTTTTCTGCTAGGATTTCCTGATACATCAATGAATCCATCTTGCCTACCACATGCTGCAGGTTTCCAATGCCAGAGGATGCAAAGCAGCCCCAGAGCATCACCGAGCCACCACCATGCTTGACTGTGGACAGTGTTCTTACTTTGTTCTTCTTCCTCCAGACATACCGCTGATCCATCGTGCTGAAGAGTTCCTGTTTTGTTTCATCGCTCCACAGAACAGAATCCCAAATCTTCTGTGACTTATTTATATTATTTTGGGATTAATTTTCTTGTGCTTTTGGGTCAGTAGTGGTATATGTCTTGGGGTTCTGGCATGAAAACCTTCTGTGTTTAGTACGCTCCTTATTGTGCTCACTGAAACCTCAGTGTCTGATGCCACCAAGTCTTACTGAGGGTCTTTGCAGTCACTCGGGGGTTTTTCACAACCTGCCTTCTTATAAATCTGGTTGCAGCCATTGATAGCTTTCTTTTTCTGCCCTGTCCAGGTATTTCATTGTTCTGTGTCCCTAGCCAGTTCAGGTATTTCATATCATTTTTGCCCCTAGCCAGTTCATGTATTTCATACAATTTCTACCCCTAGCCAGTTCAGGTATTTCATATCATTTCTACCCCTAGCCAGTTCAGGTATTTCATATCATTTCTACCCCTAGCCAGTTCAGGTATTTCATAAAATTTCTACCCCTAGCCAGTTTATGTATTTCATGTATTTAGGCTCAAGCACACCTGGTGCAACTAATAAAGCCCTTGATTGGTTGCATCATTTGTGCTTGAGACAACACCGGGTTTGCATATTTGTGCTGTTGTGAGGGTTTGTATTCAGGGGTTGAATAATTTTAAATGGGAGAAGTCATTATAAGTTGCATTTTCAGTAGATTTTGGGAAACCACTTGAAGCATTCATTGTGTTGAACTATTTCAGTTGCTTTTGTTTGATTTGTTCATCGTAAACATCTGAAAGTCTGTAAATTTTGACAATAAACCTGATTTGCAATGGGGATTGAAACATTTTGTTTGCAACTGTACACACAGAACAGACCAGACAGTTCTTTTTGCACATAAATTAACGTGCTTATTTCAGCTGTCTACAGTCTACAGTCTACATGACTTCATACTCCCTGTATTAGTGCACTACATAAGGTATGATAAATATCTTCATCATTCTGTCTGGTGCACTCTGTTTCCCGTAGGGCACAATTAAGCCTGTGGTTACATCCCAATACTAGCATATTAGGTTAGCTTTAGTAGGCTTTCTTTCTTCCTGTATTGATGCACTATATATTCGGTACCTATTTTGTGCCCCTGGGCAGGAATGTAACCCAAATATCTTTCTGATGGGCAAAAGAACTGAGCACATTACCATTAGCTCCAACTATCACTGACAAAATGAACATAATAATAAATAAATAAAACAAACAAATAAATAAATGTGGTGGGCATGGTGGCTTAGTGGATAGCATACTTGCCTCGCACCTCCCTGGTTGAAGGCTCGAATCCTGTCTCCGCCTTGTGTTTTTTTTTTTTGGAGTGTTTTTTTTCTCAACGTGCTTCAATGGGGGGCGGGGGGGACCTCTGGGTACTCCAGTTTCCTCTCCCAGTTCAAACACATGCACTGTAGGTTGAGTGGCATTTCCAAATAATCCGTATGTGTGTGAATAGGTGTATGATTGTGTCCTGTGATGGGTTGGCACCCTGTCCAGGGTGTACCCTGCCTCATGCCCCGAGTTCCCTGGGATAGACTCCATGCTCAGCCCTGTGTAGGATCAGCAGTACGCAAAATGGTTGGAATAAATAATTTAAATATAGACAAAGCTTGTGGATACCTGACCATCATATCCATATGTGTAGAAGAACTCTCTCTTTCTAGTTCCTCCTCAATATATAAATATAATTTCTATATAAATTATTTTCTTATAGTCACTGCTATTGTTTCTTATGTTTCTTTTACGATTCTTCGTCTTCTTCTTCTTGTTATTATTAATAAACAGGGCTCATCCCAGCGTCCCCAGTTCACAGCACGCCTGAATACACTGCTACTGACATAACGGATTGTGCGCCCAGTTCAGGACCCTGTATGTCCTGCCTGTGGCTGCGTCCCAAACCGCACACTGACGCACTAAGCAGGATACCAGATTATTAATCATACTGTGTACAGCAGCGCGCGGTTTGAGACGCAGCCTATGTAGGGGGCGTGTCTGGTGGGGTAATAAGCGGCTGTGTCGTGAAGACAGTGAGTGTACAGTTAGGTGGTCTCGGCGGATACACATCGGGAAGTGAAGCAGTGAGCGGCTAGGGCGCACACGGACACTCGGTCATGTCAGATAACGGGAGCACGGTGGCGCGGACCACTCCGGGCCTCGGCAACAAAGTGACCGTTGTGCTTGGAGCCCAGTGGGGCGATGAAGGCAAGGGCAAAGTGGTGGACCTGCTGGCCCAGGACGCCGACATGGTCTGCAGATGTCAGGTACCGCTAACGCGTCTCATATATATATATATATATATATATTAGTGTGTTCCACAAGACCTCATGTTAGCACTGTAGCTAACGCTGGTGTGTGCTATCTGACTAATTTACCTGTTATGATTTCCGGCCGCATCTCATTCGCCCTCAGCAGTTATGTTCTAGTCACCTCGATTTGATCAAGTCTAATCCGAAACGCTTCCTACACAGTGTGCACTCTAATGAGTAAAACAATCTCGCCTTATCCGTGTATCTGATATGAACTGTGCTATTTGAAAAGTTTACACTCTCAGGAAAAAAAAGGACATTAAACTACTTTTCTTTAGGACTTTTGTACCTTTTCATTTACCTGGAAAGGTGTGTAGTGTACAGTGTAGTATAGTGTAGTGTAGTGTACAGATCATTTTTTTCCCCTTCACGTTTAATTTACTCCTAACCCACAACACAATGCTGAAGAAGTTCTTCCATGAGATTAGGAGATGCAGGAGCTTGCTATTAATTTTTTTAATTAAAAAAAATTTAATAATTTAGCCGGGGCGGCTGTGGCTCAGTCGGTAGAGCGGGTTGTCCACTAATCCACCAACCGTGGGGTTGGCGGTTCGAATCCCGGCCCGGGTGATCCCATGCCGAAGTGTCCTTGGGCAAGACACTGAACCCTAAATTGCCTCCAATGGCAAGCTAGCACCTTGCATGGCAGCTCTGCTACCATTGGTGTGTGAATGTGCTCTCATTAGTAAGTCGCTTGTAAATGTAAAAATGATATTTCTGTAAAGCTGCTTTGAGACAATGTACCATTGTAAAAAGCGCTATACAAATTAATTAATTTAAAGATTACCGCAGATTTTTTTCCGCAGATTCGGACCAAGACACATCATGTGATGTCGTCACAACACGCAATCAGTCAAAGCCCAATTGGATTCACATCCATCGAACATAAGTACAGCTAAAAGGTCTCATTTACCAACAAACATCACTGTGAAAGAGCGTGCAAAACGATTCAGTATGATTGCAATTTCACCAGTTCAAGTAGCTTTCTGCAAAAAAGCACAAAAAAACCCCGCAAGTTGCATCAGAAATTGTGGCAGCAGCATCATCAAGGGTTTTCGGCTGCAACTTTCACAAAACAAACAAACAAAAATAACCTCAGCAAGATCCTGTATGGACTGATTACTTAACATTGTAGACAGAAAACTTGTCATCGTTCTTTTTCATTTCATTCAAAAGCAAAAATCACCAACGTACATTTCTGTCATCTGTCTTGTTATACTCTGGATAAATATGTGATTAGTCTATCTACTTTCATTTCTCTCCTAAAGGTATTTTGGGGAAGTAAATCAGAATAATTTTATTCGCCGTATACATTTGCACGTATTTTGAATTATTATTGATGTTTGCTAACAACATGATACAATACATTCAATGCACACCTGAGACAACACAAGACACTTACCCTTCTAATTTACAACTATACAAGGATGATATAGTGAAAAATTCATTACACCCACAGCTGTATTCCACATGCCTCTCTCAATCACTGCTCATGACGTGTGAAGGATACATCAGTGACTGTCACTGATAGGTTGCATGAATCTGTAGTCTGAGCTAGAATTAAATCAGCCCCAGAGTTGCTTCTGTATGCCATTCTGTGTACGACCACTGATGGTAAAAGCTTTGTTAAATATAGGTGGCTTGGTGGTTAAGGCCCTAGGTGACCGATCGGAAGGTCTGGGGTTCAAATCCCTGAACTGCAAAACTGCCGCTATTGGGCCCTTGAGCAAGGCTCTTAACCCTCTCTACTCCAGGGGCGTTGTATCATGGCTGACCCTGTGCTCTGACCCCAACTTCCAAACATGCTAGGGTATGCGAAGAAAAGAATTTCACTCTGCTGTATGTGATCAATAAAGACTCATTATCGTTACCCATTTAGTCAATACGTTGTGCTACCCTCCTTTGCCAAGATAAAAGCTCCGAGTCTTCTCCTATAATGCCTGATGAAGTTGGAGAATACATGGCAAAGGATCTGAGACCAGTCCTCCATACAGAATATCTCCAGATCCTTCAGATTTCGATGTCCTCGCTGGTGGACTCTCCTGTTCAGTTCACCCCACAGGTTTTCTATGGGTTTCAGGTCAGGGGACTGGAATGGCCGTGGCAGGACCTTGATTTTGTGGTCAGTAAACCATTTTTGTGTTGATTTTGATGTATGTTTTGGATCATTGTCCTGCTGGAAGATCCAACCATGGCTCATTTTAAGCTTTCTGGTAGAGGCAGTCAGGTTTTCATTTATATCTGTTGATATTTGATAGTTCATAATGCCATGTATCCTAACAAAATGTCCAGGTCCCCTGGCAGAAAAACAGCCCCAAAACATTAAAGAGCCACCGCCATATTTAACCGTGGGCATGAGGTACTTTTCCATATGTGCACCAAAACCACCTCTGGTGTTTATTGCCAAAAACTCTGTTTTGGTTTCATCTGACCATAGAACCTGATCCCATCTGAAGTTCCAGTAGTGTCTGACAAACTGAAGATGCTTGAGTTTGTTTTTGGATGAAAGTAGTGGCTTTTTTCTTGAAGCCTTTTTTCTTGTAGTTTTTGGAGAATTTCTGACCCCAAGAAGCATCTAACTTCTGCAATTCTCCAGCTGTGATCTTTTGAAATTTTCTGGCCACTCAAACCATCCTCAATCTCAAACAATCCTTCAATTTTATTTGTGTAGTGCTTTTTACAATAGACATTGTCTCAAAGCAGCTTTACAGAAACATGTAAACATGGTATAAAGATTTTAAATGTGTGAATTTATCCCAATTGAGCAAGACGGTGGCGATGGTGTCAATGAAAAACTCCCTGAGATGTTAAGAGGAAGAAACATTGAGAGGAACCAGACTCAGAAGGGAACCCATCCTCATCTCGGTATCAAAAGTAAAGGAAAGTTCATTATGGTTTTATATGAAATCTGTTTGGCCTTAGGAGCAATCGTAGACCCAGCAGTCTGGAATTTGAGTAGATGAGAGCTCCATCCAGAGGTAGGACATCCAAAACGGATCAGGCGGGTCCGGAGAGCAGAGAGTATCAGGATCTCTAGTATCTCCATAAAATCATGTGTGTCTCGACAGAAGGAGAGGGAGAGAAATGATTATTAGGACTGTGCTTAGCCTAACAGAAATCCTAGTCATGGTAGGCTTGAGTATACAAATACGTTTTAAGTCTACATTTAAACACTGAGATTGGGTCTGAGTCCCGAACACTAATTGGAAGACTGTTCCATAACTGTGGGGCTCTATAAGAGAAAGCTCTTCCCCCTGCTGTAGCCTTCACTATTCGAGGTACCGTCAGATAGCCTGCATCTTTTGATCTAAGTAGGCATGGTGGATCATAGAAAACCAAAATGTCTTATATACATGCGAATATGATGAACAGAGATTTTCTGTGTAAATTTCAATCTATTAATATAGAACTGAAGCTATGGCGTGGCCTAAAAGTTCATTTCAGTTGCTGTATTATGGAATCCACTTATAAAAGATTGTTGTCATCCTTTTCTCGTTTCTGGAAATACAAATAAATAAACAAAACACAATGCCATAATTGTACATTTCCATTTATCAGGAAGGAACTGATACAGGAACATCATCTGTTGGTCACATGATGTAAAAGCATTGCTACTTAACAAGTTTATCTGTGCTTTCGATAAGAGCGGCGTTTTGTGTTCTTTGTCACAAGAGGTGAAACATGCATTTGTTACTTGTTTTCTTGCTTTGCAGAATGACACATCCTCCTCGTTTCTCTGCACATTACTTTTACAGCATCTATATCTGATGTCTATGTTGTTTTTTTTTTTACTCTAAGCATTACATAGCTAGCGCTCACTCACCCCCAGGTTTGTGTTTCTATTTCTTGAGAACAATGAGGGGTGGAAAGTCGATAAATGTTCTATAAATAATGCAAATCAAAAGAAAAACATTCTTACAGTGTGTAATTTGCTTTAATTTAGGATTAGACATTCAGGATTGTGGTGTTCAGCAGTTAATGTTGGTTTCTAATGTAAGAGTGAAACAGATATTTATCTGCAGTGTTTTACTGTATCATCAAGGAAACATTTACTGTTTTGTTTTACAGAATTTCAGTGTATTTCATTTCAGAATTAAACAGTAAATAAGCATGGTCCATTCTAAAGAACCATATCTACTTTCTTGTCCGTGTTTGTGATAGGAACTGGGAGAATGATATAGATGGCGTTTAGGTTTCTTATCAGTAGAAATGGTCTTCTGCCGTTGTAGCCCTTTTGTCTCAAGGTTCGACATGCTTTTCTGCTTACCATAATTGTACAGAGTGGTTATCTGAGATACTATAGCCTTTCCGTCAGCTCAAATCAGTCTGGCGATTCTCTGTTGACGTTTCTTATCAACAAGACGTTTTCGTCCGCAGAACTGTCACTCATGGATGTTTTTTTTTCTTCTTCCAAGGAGATGAGCAGTTATATAAATACTCAATCCAGCCTATCTGGCATTAACAATCATTCCATTTGAACATCACCCAAAGCCGATGGCCCGTATCTGCACAATTTTATGCATTGCACTGCTGCCACATGATTGGCTGATTACATAACTTGCATGAATGAGTAGGTGTACAGGTGTTCCTAATAAAGTGCTCAGTAAGTGTATATCAGCTGTTCAACAAATGGAAATCTTTGTAAAATCTACATTCATATTTCCATACAATTAAAGTTCCAATGAAAAAAGTTGCTTTTTGACAGATATAAGCCGATGTTCCACTGATTCGCTCTGATTTGCTTGCCTTTCTAGATGGACTGTGTGGCACCACTTGGCTAACTAGTGGTAAATTCAATGAGCAATTGCTCAGGAGCCCAAGTAGCCACTCGTACCTTTCCAACCCCAACCATGCCTTACCTCAGAGTGCTACGAGGGACATGGATGGAGACATACCTGCATTATTCATAATATACAGAACAATGAGTAAAATACATGATTGGTTACAAACAGACTTGATTAGCATAAATTCTCCTTTGAAATGAACAAAAATATACAATGACAGATTAAAAACAGTCTGAAACTGAAAACTGTGAACTCCGTGGCAAAAATGGTCTTCAAATATACAGCATTCGTTGTTTTCTAAGCTTCCTTTTGCGCTAGTCATGGTTTATGAATGCAATTTCAAACTTTAGGTTTACGGTCCGTAGGTTTTTGTTCTCCAGTCTAGCACAAATCTCACGTGTGGGCGGAGTTTATCAGTGATTTACTCTCATTGGCTGGTGAGATTTGGATCGACAGCTTGGGTGCTTCTCAATACCCAAACTGATGCTTCCTCGTTTCCTCGCTCCGCCGTCCTCCAGCACGTGAACCGGAAATCGATCTGCGTCAACCACCTTGATATCAATTTTCTAATTGCACCGCGAGGAGGTGAGGAACAAGGAGCGAGGTGTCACAATTGTACGCAAGGGAGGATACAGGCGCGGACTTAAGTTTAAACATTTATTATATAACCAAACAAAACCATAAAACAAAGACACTAACACTAATCCACTTAAACAAGGAGGCAGGAAACCAACACTAAGAATAACCACCAACACCGTGACACTGAGACAGGAGTCTAAACACAACGAAAAACAAGGACTAAATGAAAACCAGGACTATTTATACCCACACCCAAACATCAGTGCTCATTAACAACAACGTGAAAAAGGTGCAGGAAAACATGTGACTAGTAATGAGCAGTGGCTGCTGGGACTTGGAGTCTGCCGGCAAACTCAGGTGGAGACACACACAACAACGTAAACACTGTCCATGTGTTTAGAACTGTCATGCCTTCTGTCTCCAGCAGAGCAAAGGTGCAGTTCCAGCGTACAGCCACCAGGGGAACCGTGACCCCGCCCCCCCCAAGGGCGATCCTCCCGGAGCGCAACGAAACACCCCCCCAGTGGGCGGACCCGGCCCCCTGGGCAGAACGTCCCAAGCAGGGGAACAGTGTGGCATACGCTGCAGTGCAGGAGGGCAGAACGCCGTCCTCAGCTGAGCAGGGGAACTGAGCGACGTTCTCAGTTGAACAGAAACACTGAGCGGTGTCCTCAGCGGAGCAGAGAGGCTGAGCGACGACCTCCACAGAAGAAGGAGGGGGACTGATACTGTGCCTTGGGCTCGGGGGCCTGAGACGTGACTTTGAGCTCAAGGGCGTGAGGCGTGACCTGGGGCGCAAGGGCGTGAGGCGTAACTTGGCTCGCGGACGTGACTTGGCTCTCGGACGTGACTTGGCTCTCGGATGTGGACGTGACTTGGCTCTCGGACGTGGATGTGACTTGGCTCTCGGACGTGACTTGGCTCGGGGACATGGACAAAACTTGGCTCCCGGGCTCGGACGTGGACAAAACTTGGCTCCCGGGCTCGGACGTGGACAAAACTTGGCTCCCGGGCTCGGACAGGGACAAAACTTGGCACCTGGGCTCGGACATGGTCTCTGGTGAACCCTGACCTTCAGGCGTGGACACGGGTGAGACAGGGCTTTCAGGCGTGGACACAGGTGAGACAGGGCTTTTAGGCATGGACACGGGTGAGACAGGGCTTTCAGGCCGCGCCTGTTGCGCCTGCAGGCGCGTGAGCCTAGCCAGTTCCATCGGGACATATGCCAGGAACCACGTGTATATTGGTGTGGCTTCCTGGCCGGCTTGCTTCAGCTGCCCTAGCAGTTAAATTTGATCAGCCAGTCGCTTCAGTGTGACGGAAATCTCCTCCGTGTACCGGGCTTCAGAAAAAAAAAAAAATCCACTGCATCCATTATAGCGGTCTTTCATTCTGTCACGATTGTACGCAAGGGATGATGCAGGCGCGGACTTAAGTTTAAACATTTATTATATAACCAAACAAAACCATAAAACAAAGACACTAACACTAATCCACTTAAACATGGAGGCAGGAAACCAACACTAAGAATAACCACCAACACCGTGACACTGAGACAGGAGTCTAAACACAACAAAAGACAAGGACTAAATGAAAACCAGGACTATTTATACCCACACCCAAACATCAGTGCTCATTAACAACAACGTGAAACAGGTGCAGGAAAACATGTGACTAGTAATGAGCAGTGGCTGCTGGGACTTGGAGTCTGCGGCAAACTCGGGTGGAGACACACAACAACGTAAACACCGTCCACGTGTTTAGAACTGTCATGCCTTCTGTCTCCAGCAGAGCAAAGGTGCAGTTCCAGCGTACAGCCACCAGGGGAACCGTGACACGAGGAAGCTTCCAGAGGCGCTAGGAGCGAGGAAACACGGGTGTATCCTATGAGGACGTGTTTCTTGTTGGAAAACCTGACGAACGTATAAATTCCCCATCTCCTTTACATCTGCCACAATCTCAAACAATAAATCCTTTGATGATGTAATTGAATTCTGTGTGAAATATAATTGAATAATAATATGCTTGCAATGAGTATTACTTGTAATTGGATATGCAAAAAATATGTATTAAAGATGCGATAATTTATGTATTGTTTATTAATTCATTGTTGAATAACCCAGACATTTCGCATACTATCAGCGCATTTTGCTTTATTAAGAATGTTATTAACCGAGCTCCAACAATATAACAACACATCAAAAAAAAAAGCATAACGGCAGATCCCAGAAGCATTGTGAGATCACCCAGCTGAGCACAGTCATCATTAGTTGACATCGCTTTGAATGAAGCTTGAGAGAGCGAAGATATTCTATTAGACTTGCTTTATTTCCTCCTTCCTCACATCTCATCCTTGCATCCTTCCCTCACATCCCAAGGGGGTGGAGCTAAGATACATGGAAAGGAAGCGAGGGAAGGAAATGAGAATGCACAAATAAGAAATGAGAAGCACCTGCCGAGGAGAAGGGTGATGAGGTTGATGATGACGACAATGGCGACACTCCAAGAGCTCATCTAAAAAAAGAAAATAGTCGTATGAGACTACCCAAACCTCAAATATTAATTATGAACTAATATACTGACTAAGTAAATAATTTCCACTAAACAAACACTGTAATTATACAGAGAACTACATCCAGAATGCTCTCCACAGTTCATGCTACTGAAGTCTCTACTTAATGGTCAGGGAGCTCTTGATCTAAATCTCACTAACCAATGAGAGTAAATCTCCACCCACAAGAGAGCTTTGTGCCGGAATGGCTAATGTAAACTTGCGGAGTGTAAACGCAAAGTCTGAAGGCGCAAATGAAAACTCTGGAAGCGCATTCAGCCAGTGAATCATGATTAGCGAAAAGGAAGCTTAGAAGACTGTTAAAGAATGCTGTTTATTTGAAGACCATATTAAATAAGGCAGTGTTAATACAGAAAATGTATATGAAGTGAAATCTACTTCGGACTATATGAATACATGACGTGTGTAGTGAAGAGGCCTTCTTCTCATAGCTATTATTTTCTGACATTATGTATAATAATATAAGGCTTTTTATTAAGAGTGCACTGCTGAAATTACTATTTAGGTGAAGGGTATGTTTAAATCCTTTGTTAAATTCAGCTTTGTTGGTTTGTACAATTTATAATACTTTTGCCAATGTAAAGCAGTGTGTAGAATGTGACCGAGGCAGATTAAAATGTTACAGCTCAAGCACAGATTATTAGATTGCTTACCAGAAGTATCTAGTTCATGTCTTGGGTAAGTTTAGAAACCGACAATGTATTATATTAAGCAGGAACCTCATGTGGAAAATGTTTGGGTGGATTATTTGTGCCTGATAGATTCATTGAATTAGAGCTGGTATCTCACTGTATCGGTATAAAGATTAGTGCTTTGTGTAATTATATTCGCGGGTTTTTATGTGGTGACTCAAAAATGGCCAAATAGATTAAGTACAGAGTAGAAAGACCGCATTTCTGAAGTGGTGAGGTGTTTTAACGGGCATTAAGCACTAGGAATGCAACATTTGCTTGTGTGAGATATGAAACCAGTAAAAGGCTATTGCAGTCTCTAAAACCTGCAAGGAAAGACCAATTTCAGTACTAATTTAAGCATTTCAAGACAATAATTTCCTAGCTGGCCTATGAAATGGACAAACCTTTGAAATGGACAAATCAAGTCAGGTCGTAAAATATTTAATGTTGCCTAATCCTAATCCTCTGCAGCTCACTGCAGATATCTGTCAAATATCTGATTTGGGTTTTAACACTCCTTTCTTATCATTATATAAAGGGTGAGGAAATTAGGAAAATACTTAGTAAGTAATAAGTTATTAATAAGTAATTAATATAAGTTATTACTAATTTATTTTTATTAATTGTATAGGAGATTATTATAAACGTCTTCCTTTCTCTCTCTCTCTCTCTCTCTCTCTCTCACTCACTCTGTTGCTCTCACTCACTCTCTGATTTGCTCCATAATTTAGGCTATGTCTACATTATATTACTACATCTGCTGCTTATGCAACACACTTGGAGGAAAATGATATGCCCTTCCTTCCACATGCATGAACTCCTTTGTAAGTCTCTTGGATAAAATCATCTGCTAAATGATCGTCTAGTATCGCTGTGATTGATAGGGGAGAGAGCTTCTGATCACTGGATGATAGGGTGAACACTTTTCTGTTGCACCACACTCAGGAACCCACATTTGTATGTGACTTTATAATTTATGTATGTATTTCGTTATATTTTTGGCTCATTACAAGCTTAACGACTTGTCATTTTGGGGATTGTATAGAAAATAAACAAAGGTAACCTACTAAAATTACTACTAAACCTACTAACAAAAGCTGAATGAAAAACCAGTCTGTAAGTATTCAAAACTTCTGTGGAACAAACTAAGGGTGTACGTGCTTTGATCGGCGTGTTTTATTATTCTTACCAAAGCCCTGTGTGTATTTTTCCGCTCTATCATTTCACCCAACTAGGATGAATGGGGGTTTTGTTGCACCAAGTCAACAAATGAGCATGTGAAATTTGTGGCTGATAGTACTCATCAAGAATAGGACTGGTCAGGGGAGCGTCATGAAGCTGTATGTAACACCGTGTACAATAGATTGTAGGCTTTGTTTGGCGATGAGCCAGGCATTCAGTTACGTTGACATGGGAGAAAATTTCCTACTTGCATTCTTGGCCTGTCTGCTAGTTCTGGTGAAATAAGTCTGTTTGAGGTATTTCATGTCAAAACAATAAAAATTGGATTTACCAATTGGTCTTTAAAGAGTTCTATTATGCTAACAAGGTTAATAGTTTGGATAAAGTGAACTCTGTACTTAAAAAACAACAACAACCGCAACAACAAAAACGTTGTTAGCAATTATTCCTAATGGTACCAGTTTGCAGTTGCTGCATGTAAGAGAGGACACGGACTATTCTGCTTTTTATAACAACGTCTGCACCAGCAGTTTTCTTGGATCTATTTCTGACTGGCACAAACTGTGCTGCAGTGCTTGGACTGATCGTTACACTGTTCAGCACGAGCAGATAAAGTACCAGCTATGTCACGTGATAAAGCTGCACAATATATGATTTGTTGATCATAATTACCGTATTTTCCGCACTATAAGGCACACCTAAAAGCCTTAAATTTTCTCAAAAATCGTCCGTGCGCCTAATAATCCGGTGCGTCTTATGTGTGGACTGAGTTCCAAAATCTGTAAAAATGTGCAACTTTGCTTGGCGTAACAACCGTATGCGCCTTATAATACGGTGCGCCTTATATATTGGTCAAGTACAGAAATAGACCCCACAATTGAGACTGCGCCTTATAATCAGGTGCGCCTTATAGTGCGGAAAATACGGTAGTTTTTTCAGCTTTCATGTTTGCAGAATGAATATAGCAGAAGCCACCAATACACAAACAGCACTCTGTCATGGTCTTTAGACCTTTAGACCTCCTAACTGATAACCTCCTAACCTCCTAACTAGCACTTTAGTTCATATGATGGAGTATAGTTTTAATTATACAGGTATACACAGTTTTAACACATTTCTAGGGGTGAAAGTATGAATCCAAATCAAATGATTGGCTGTATAAATGTTTCATGTTTTTCCAATTTTTTCAATCTCAAATTTCTAATAATTTCACCGCATTGCTGATATAGTCTACTGGTACTTCCAAAACAATATAACTGTTATATTGGATTTGGATGGGCTTGTGTCCTACGTGTCAGCTTTCATTTGAAGACCCTTAATTATGTATGTTGAACTTATCTAGGCAGGCAGTGCTGCTTTACCAGTATTACGTTTCCTCCTTTAACTGTACGCAAATGATGAAAGGCCACCTGTTGCCTGAGGGCATTGCACACTCTACTTTCCATCTATGAAGCATCACAACATACCAGGGAGTATATATTTAACATACTCCTAGCATACTGATATACACAGACAGATGAACCATTTAGATTTCTCAACAGATTTTTACTGTAATACTTGGGAGTCATATTATCTAAATCACAGCCTCATGTTTGGCTAACCCTCCAAATCCTCCTTTAACTGGGGACTTATCTAACTTATATATCTTTAAATGCATCACATGTCCGACAGTGTTTGGTTATAAATCTTTCCTTTACGTCTGTACAGCTGACAGCTGTACAGATTGTAATTAAACCTGGCTGTCTCTGTATTGTGTCATTGGGCTGTACCAACATATATTTAAAATGAAATAAAGTCAAGTGATTATACTTCTAATTTTGGTGCTTTTCTGTAATACATATAGATGTATATCACATTTACTTTATCACCACTAACCACTCGTGCATATAATACCAATTCTTAAGCTACTGATTATACATATTTACATGGGCATTCTGATATGATTGTCATATATTCACTACTGTCATTATGATATTGTTTGACAGTATTAAATTCTGGCTTAAATGTACAGTGGGGGGGAAAAGTATTTGATCCCCTGCTGATTTTGTACATTTGCCCACTAACAAAGAAATGATCAGACTATAATTTTAATGGTACGTTTATTTGAACAGTGAGAGACAGAATAAAAACAAAAAAAAATCCAGAAAAACGCATGTCAAAAATGTTATAAAGTGATTTGCATTTTAATGAGGGGAAAAAAGTATTTGACCCCCTCTCAATCAGAAAGATTTCTGGCTCCCAGGTGTCTTTTATACAGGTAACGAGCTGAGATTAGGAGCACACTCTTAAAGGGAGTGCTCCTAATCTCAGCTTGTTACCTGTATAAAAGACACCTGTCCACAGAAGAAATCAATCAATCAAATTCCAAACTCTCCACCATGGCCAAGATCAAAGAACTGATCCAAGGATGTCAGGGACAAGATTGTAGACCTAACCAAGTCTGGAATGGACTACAAGACCATTGCCAAGCAGCTTGGTGAGAAGGTGACAACAGTTGGTGCGATTATTCGCAAATGGAAGAGACAAAAGAACTGTCAATCTCCCTCGGCCTGGGGCTCCATGCAAGATCTCACCTCGTGGAGTTGCAATGATCATGAGAAC